>SJYQ01014256.1:0-11809 GCA_006410935.1 Redunca redunca
TAAAAATAATGATTACCTTATTTGATGATATTCAAAAATTCTAGCTTGGGAAGATCCTCTGGAAGCGGAAATTGCAATCCACTCCAATATTTTTGCCTAGGAAATCCCATGGACAGAGTAACTTGTCAGGCTGCAGTCTATGACTTACTCGTTATGATCCTACACCTGGAAAACCCGAGAGACCTAACAAACAGAAGGAATGAATGTTCATTATAATTATTAGTAATTTCTTCTTTATATTGAGAAAAAAATTGTCTCCTTACCAATTTGCAATAGTCTTCATTTTGCTTTGTGAAGACTGAATATTTTCTAACACTATACTTTCTTATTGTTTTTTTTTTTTTTTTNTTTTTTTTTTTTGTCTTAAGACAGATTTTATTTTCTTGGGCCCCACATTCACTGTGGATGGTGATGGCAGCCATGGTATTAAAGCTACAACAAACCTAGTTGTTGTCATTCAGTCCCTCAATTGTGTTCAGTTCTTTGTGACTCCATGGATTCCCTATCCTGCATTATCTCCTGAAGCTTGCTCAAACTTGCATCCATTGAGTTGGTGTTGCCATCCAATCATCTCACGCTCTGTAACCTCCTTCTCGTTTTACCCTTAGACTTTCCTATAATCAGGGTCTTTTCCAGTGAGTCAGCTCATCTCATCGATGGTTAAAGTATTGCAACTTCAAATTCAGCATCAGACCTTCCAATGAATATTCAGGGTTAATTTGCTTTAGGATTGACTGGTTTGATCTCTCTGCTATCCAAGGGACTCTTTTTTTTTAATATAAATTTATTTATGTTATTTGGAGGTTAATTACTTTACAATATTGTGTCTTAAGCACCACAGTTTGAAAGCATCGATTCTTTAGCCCTCAACCTTCTTTTTGATCATACTCTCACATCCATACATGACTACTGGAAAATCTATAGCTTTGACTAAACAGAGCTTTGTCAGCGAAGTCTCTGCTTTTTAATATGCTGTCTAGATGGATCATAGCTTTTTTCCAAGGGGCAAGCATCTTTTACTTTCATGGCTGCAGTCACCATCTGCAGTGATTTTGGAGCCCAAGGAAGTAAAGTCTGTTGCTGTTTCCATTGTTTCTCCATCTAGTGCTAGGACTGGACGCCATTGTCTTTATTTTCTGAATATTGAGTTTTAAGTCAACTTTTTCACTCTCCTCTTTCAACTTCATCAAGAGTCTCTGTAGTTCCTGTTCACTTTCTACCATTATAGTGGTGTCATCTGCATATCTGACGTTATTGATATTTCTCCCAGAAATCTTGAGTCATCAAACCTAGATAACATGTTAAATAGCAGAGACATCACTTTGCTGACAAAGGTCCATATAGTCAAAACTATGGCTTTTCAAGTGGTCGTATATGGATGTAAGTGTTGGCCCATAAATAAGGCTGAGCACTGAGTAATTGATATTTTCAAATTATGGTGCTGGAGAAGACTGTTGAGAGTCCCCTTGGACTATAAAGAAATTGAACCAGTGAGTCTTAAAAGAACTCAACCCTGATTATTCATTGGAAGGACTGATACTGAAGCTGAAGCTCCAGTAATATAGACATCTGATGCAAAGAGCTGATTCATTGGAAAAGACCTTGTTGTTGGGAAAGATTGAGCGCAGGAGGAGAAGCAAGTGGCAGAGGATGAGATAGTTGTAGGCATCACTGATTCAATAGACATGAGTTTGAGCAAACTCCAAGAGATAGTGAACGACATGGCATGCTGAATTCCATGGGGTGCAAAGAGTCAGACATGACTTAGCAACTGAATGACAACAAATACTTCCTTATGAATTTGAAAAAAAAAAAATTCTTCACCATTCACCAAAGTATAAACTTTTCCAAGAGAGTGCTTGACTCTTTCAAATAGTTCTTAAATGGTTACCAGACTAAAATGGTTACCAGACTAGAAAAACATTTATCAACTATTTTGCTTAGCATGAATTAAGACCTAACCTATTCCACTACTGAATCTGATAATAAATATATAATTTATCATTCATATAGTTACACTCTTAAGAGTGAAAGGGGATGTTATTAATAACTATGCTGGAATAATAGAAATAAAATAAGTCTGTCTTTCAAAAACAAGAATTGATGTCTCCTCATCTATTAATCTGCATTCTGCACTTTTTCATCCTTCATTAGCCTTCTTAGTTCATGAGAGGTTTGATATTATATACAAAAGAATCCCATATGCATCTCACTTTCATTTATGTAGCAAATGTGTACTGTATTTAGGCAAGTATATTATTAATAACAATAACAACCAAGTGTCACCTTTATTGAATACCTTCAAATGACAGGCATTTGAATTCATTATCTCTAGTCCTCACAAGGACACTGTAAGAGATTCAGAGAACTGAGATTCAATGATAACAGGTGACTGCCCAAGCTATAACTGATAGAAAATTGTGAGACTAAACTATGCCTGATTTTCTTGTAAGCTTTTTCAAAAATTATAGGATAATTCAAATATTCAGAAATAATAAAGGATAATACATTATGAACATATGTATGTTAAATCATAACATTTATCTATAATCATAATATTTGCCATCTGCCACAGTCATCGGAGAAGGCAATGGCACCCCAGTCCAGTACTCTTGCCTGGAAAATCCCATGGACAGAGGAGCCTGGTAGGCTGCAGTCCATGGGGTCACTAAGAGTCGGACAAGACTGAACAACTTAACTTTCACTTTTCACTTTCATGAATTGGAGAAGGAAATGGCAACCCACTCCAGTGTTCTTGCCTGGAGAATCCCAGGGATAGTGGAGCCTGATGGGCTGCCGTCTGTGGGGTCACACAGAGTTGGACACGACTGAAGCGACTTAGCAGCAGCAGTAGCAGCAGCAGCCACAGTCATATTTCTTATTAGAAAACAAACAGAGACACAAGTGAAACTCTTCTGAATTTTTCCTAAATTATATTCACTACCACCTTCCCTAAAAGTAACCACCAGTGTTTGTTATTTACTTGTTCCACGAAATTCTATAGTGCCATTTGAGCTTTGTGACATTATATAAATGAATTATGCTTTCCACATTCTTTAGCATTTTGTAGTTTTTCAACTTCATATTGTTATGATTATGAATTTAATACTTGAAGTTGCATTCTACTGTTTTTCTATATTTATTATCTTGTTGAACTTTTAAGTTAATTTCAATGTTTGATAATTGTACGATGGCAAGGTAAATGTCCATATACATCTCCTGTTGTAAATGGGACAATTTCACACCCCTAATCTTTCAAAGACATGACACAACCCTTTTACACTCTGTCTTATAGTTCTGTAGTTGTGATTCCAGGCTCCCTTACCCCTTTATTTCTGCCAACATGAGGAACCGGCAAAAGATTTGGAAAGGAGCAGAAAGAAGGAAGGGAATATGCTTCCTACATCTCTACAGCAGCAGAGAATGTGAGCAGGACTCCAGTCTTGAACATCTTTCCACTTTCCCAGCTCTAGGTAGAAGCAGCTGCTCTGCAGGGAACCTTCAATGGTCATAGAACCAGTCATGCTCACCCTCGGCCACAGTGGTTGGAGTACAACCATACCATAATTTCTATTCCAAATTCATAAAGAAAAGTTCTCTTATTCGATAGAGGTTATTCCAAATACACACAGGTCCATAAATTGACATCAGTTCAGTTCAGTTTGTGACCTCATGGACTGCAGCACTCCAGGCCTCCCCATCCATCACCAACTCCTGGAGTTTACTCAAATTCATGTCCATGGAGTGAGTCAAGCTATCCAACCATCTCATCCTCTGTCGTTTCCTTCTCCTGCCTTCACTCTTTCCCAGCATCAGGATCTTTTCAAATGAGTCAGTTTTTCACATCAGGTGGCCAAAGTATTGGTTTCAGCTTCAACATCAGTCCTCCCAATGAATATTCAGGACTGATTTTCTTTAGGATGGACTGGTTGGATCCCCTGGAAATCCAAGGGACTCTCAAGAGTCTTCCCTAACACTACAGTTCAAAAGTATAAATTCTTCAGTGCTCAGCTTTCTTTATAGTCCAACTCTCACATCCATACATGACTGCTGACACATTCCGACTTTTTGTAGTTCTCAATGTTTCTAAATTACCTTAAAATTCAATACATCAATTTATGGAAATTTTCTTTCTATCCATTGCCTGAATGCTAATGAAACAGAACAATGAGTATTCTATTTATTTATGTTACTAATAATAGACTCAAGAGATATATTTGTCACTTTCACTGTATAATCATAAGGGATTTGATTTAGGTCATACATGAATGGTCTAGTGGTTTCAGACAAATAGATTCAAAGGACTAGATATGATAGAGTGCCTGAAGAACTATGGACAGAGGTTCATGACATTGTACAAGAGACAGGGAGAAAGACCATTCCCAAGAAAAAGAAATGCAAAAAATCAAAATGGCTGTCTGAGAGCCCTAACCAGCAGCTGTGAAAAGAAGAGAACCCAAGAGCAAAGGAGAAAAGGAAAGATATACCCATTTGAATGCAACATTTCAAAGGATAGCAAGGAGAGATATGAAAGCCTTCCACAGTGATCATTGAAAAGAAATAGAGGAAAACAATAGAATGGGAAAGACTAGAGATATTGTCAATAAAATTAAAGATACCAAGGGAACACTTCATGCAAAGATGGGCTCAATAAAGGACAGAAATGGTCTGGACCTAACAGAAGCAGAAGACATTAAGAAGGGGTGGCAAGAATATACAGAAGAACTATACAGAAGAGATCTTCACAACTCAGATAATCACAATAGTATGATCACTGACCTAGAGACAGACATCCTGGAATGCAAGATCAAGTGAGCCTTAGAAAGCATCACTACAAACAAAGCTAGTGAAGGTGATGGAATTCCAGTTGAGCTATTTCAAAATCCTAAAAGATGATGCTTTGAAAGTGCTGCACTCAAAATGCCAACAAATTTGGAAAACTCAGCAGTGGCCACAGGACTGGAAAAGGTCAGTTTTCATTCCAATCCCAAAGAAAGGTGACACCAAAGAATGCTCAAACTACCTAGTAAAGTAACGCTCAAAATTTTCCAAGCCAAGCTTCTTACAGTACGTGAACCATGAACTTCCAGATGTTCAAGCTGGTTTCAGAAAAGGCAGAGGAAAGAGAGATCAAATTGCAAACATCCACTGGATTATCAAAAAAACAAGAGAGTTCCAGAAAAATATGTACTTCTCCTTTAGTGACTATGCCAAAGCCTTTGACTCTGTGGATCACAACAAACTGGAAAATTCTTAAAGAGATAGCAATACTAGACCACCTGACCTGCCTCTTGAGAAACCTATATGCAGGTCAGGAAGCAATAGTTACAACTGAACATGGAACAACAGACTGGTTCCAAATAGGGAGAGGGGCATGTCAAGGCTGTATATTGTCTCCCTGCTTATATGCAGAGTACATCATGAAAAACGCTGGGCTGGATGAAGCACAAGTTAGAATCAAGATTGCCGGGAGAAACACCAATAACCTCAGATATGCAGATGACACCACCCTTATGGCAGAAAGTGAAGAACTAAAAGGCCTCTTGATGAAAGTGAAACAGGAGAGTTAAAAAAGTTTGGCGGATTCATGTTGATGTATGGCAAAACCAATACAATACTGTAAAGTAATTAACTTCCAATTAAAATAAATAAATTTATATTTTTTAAAAAAGTTGGTTTAAAACTCAACATTCAGAAAACTAAGATCATGGCATCTGGTCCCATCACTTCATGGCAAATAGATGGAGAAACAGTGGAAACAGTGGCTGACTTTATTTTCTTGGGCTCCAAAATCACTGCAGATGATGACTGTAGCCACGAAATTAAAAGATGCTTTCTCCTTGCAAGAAAAGTTATTACCAACCTAGACAGGATATTAAAAAGCAGAGACATTACTTTGCCAACAAAGACCGGTTTAGTCAAGGCTGTTTTTTTTTTTTTTTTTTCCCAGCAGTCATGTATGGATGTGAGAGTTGGATAATAAAGAAAATTGAGTACTGAAGAATTGATGCTTTTGAAATGTGGTTTCAGTGAAGACTCTTGAGAGTCTGTTGGACTGCAAGGAGATCCAAACAGTCCATCCTAAAGAAATAAGTCCTAAATATTCATTGGAAGGACTGATGTTGAAGCTGAAACCAATACTCTGGCCACCTGATGCAAAGAGCTGACTCATTTGAAAAGACCCTGATGCTGGGAAAGATTGAAGGCAGGAGGAGAAGGGGGTGACAGAGGATGAGATGGTTGGATGACATCACCAACTCAATGGATATTAGTTTGAGTAAATTCTGGGTTTTGGTGATGGAACAGGGAAGCCTGGTGTGTTGCACTCCACGGAGTCACAAAAAGTCCGTCTACAAATGAACTGAACTGAACTGAACTGATGTTACTAATATTTCACACTCCCTGAAAGCCATTCCATAATATGACAGGCATATTAATTAAGCTGGTAAATAACATTTTTTTGCATGCTGATATTTTAAAAATACCACATCATGAGGTGTGTGTTATTAGCTTTCTAATGAAAAGAATAAGAATTACATTATTGTGAAAAATGACTGCTGGACCAGTGTTATTTAGTTTTCTTGAAAAGTAAATTTATATTGGCATATAATGTCTAGAGATGACTAGATTTAAATAAAAAAAATTCCTCATGAAAATTATATTTATAATGTTTTTCAATGACATTAGCTATACCATGACAGCTAAGTCATCTCTTCCGAGATGAGCTTTGAGGCATAATTATCTACAGTTTTGTCTCTCACATGTGAGGACAGGAAAGTCCTTACATACCTCTCAATGGCAGTATGAGACTTAGAAATGGTAGTAACTAGTCAATAGATGTTTAATGTGATTTTGTTGAAGATCAGTGATTAGACTTAAAAAGCATATGAAGTTGCTATGAGGTTTTGGATCTTCTGGAAGGGTTTAAAGATGTATAAGGTAAATTTGTGGCCTAACAGAAGACATCTCTGTTTCTGCTGCCTTTACAGGAATGTTTTTTTCACACATTGGATCTTTAATCATCTAGCATAAACATATCAGTTCATAATTTTGTAATTTAATCCTGATCCTCTTTTGCATCTGTCTAGCTCTGCTTCGTATATCTCATTGCCTAAAGGAACTTAAAATTTGGATATTTACATTCTTTTAAACGATTCTGCTTGTTTGGACAGGTTTTTTGTTGAGACATAGGGTTTTGGTTATGGTGAATCAGTGTGTGTGTCAGGAGAGAAGAGAGAGTTTGGAGGAAGTAGGGCAGGTATAAGAAAAAGAAAGAGGTTACTGTGTAGTGTGTTAATACATGTCAGTTTCCTACTAGTAGGTGATGGTCAGTCTGGATCAACATATATTCCCCCTTGCGCTTATCGAAAGCAATATGTAAAAGATCATCTATTTATGACAAGGAAAAAAGGATGTGCAAGACATGAAAGAGAACAAAAATTAAATATTTGCAGACTTTTATTTCATTAAGCTCTTAAAGAACATTTGTTCAATGG
Source organism: Redunca redunca (assembly GCA_006410935.1). Lineage (NCBI taxonomy): Eukaryota > Metazoa > Chordata > Mammalia > Artiodactyla > Bovidae > Redunca > Redunca redunca. The sequence continues at coordinate 7,497 of SJYQ01014256.1, forward strand.
TGAATAAGAGGAGGACCAGTGGAAGAAATATTGCTAAAATGGAAAAATTTTAGGTCAGAAAATTTGTTGACCTCAGAGTGTCTTGGGTTCTAACCTCAGTCTTCCCTCAAATATCAATGGAGTTTTGCAACAAGTTGCTTTTGGGGATCAATTTCCCTAATCTGAAATTAAAGCAGATCAGAGAAGATTTCTAAGGTATTCAGTTCTGACACTACTGCACTTCTTCCTGCAGGATAAGAGTTTGTAAAAAGAAAATATGGTGAAACACAAATATTTTATAATTAGTCCAAGAAAGGATAAGTAACAATCAAATAGAAATAAATTAGCTCAACAGGCTAAGTAATTAGTGAAGAACTCAGAGACAGCCACCATTGTACATTCACTTCAATTGATTTCAATGACTTTTTGGTTTTGTTCTTAACTTACTTTCTACTCAGTGTAGGGGAAGAAATGAAAGGCTTAATATTGTATTAAATCCTAATCAACCTAATGTGAGATAGTATTCGGATCTTCCCATATCCTTTCTTCCAGCAAAAACTCATGAAATTTTTGGGAAATAAATCAGCAGTGATTTATTTCATATTACATCATAATAACCCAAGCTTAGCATTTTAGATGATTTACAAATGTCACCAAATGATGTGAGAAAATGAAGAAGAGATTGATGGTTTGGAAACTTCAATTGTAAACAACTCCCAGTGAAATATTGTCTCCAAAGAACTGATGCTTTTGAACTGTGGTGTTGGAGAAGACTCTTGAGAGTCCCTTGGATCCAACCAGTTCATTCTAAAGGAGATCAGCCCTGGGTGTTCCTTGGAAGGAATGACGCTAAAGCTGAAACTCCAGTACTTTGGCCACCTCATGTGAAGAGTTGACTCACGGGAAAAGACTCTGATGCTGGGAGGGATTGGGGGCAGGAGGAAAAGGGGGCGACAGAGGATGAGATGGCTGGATGGCATCACCTACTCGATGGAGGTCAGTTTGAGTGAACTCAGGGAGATGATAATGGACAGGGAGGCCTGGCATGCTCCCTGAGGTCGCAAAGAGTCAGACACGACTGAACTGAACTGAAAAAATCTCTTTTATAATGACTAAACAGCAGTAGCTCATGAGAAGGACTTATATTCAAATTGAGAGGAATTCTGGGAAGATGGCGGAGGATTAAGACGAGGAGATTACTTTCTCCCTCACAAATTCCTCAAAAAAACATTTCAACGCTGAGCAATCTCCACAAAACAACTTCTGAATGCTGGCAGAGGACTTCAAGCACCCAGAAAAGCAGATCATTGCCTTCAAAAACAGGTAGGGAAAAAATATAAAAGACGAAAAAAGAGACAAAGGAGGTGGGGAGGGAGCTCCGTCCCGGGTAGGGAAGCCCGACCCGGGAAAGGAACTTTAAGAAGAGAGNTATAAAACTGATTTCTAGTGATGCTTTAACATCTGACCTTAGGTCTTTATGGTGACCTGGTTACAGTTTGAAAACAGATAATGAATATTAGCTTGAAATGATAATTTGAAAACTTTTGTTCTAAAAATGTATTACACATACTAAGTAACAACTTTATAATGAGTCCCAATGTATTCACTGCAAATTTTGTGAACCCTCACATTTAGATCATCATGAAGAAAAGGGTAAATAGGATTTTGAAAGACAGAACATGTCTATCGATGTACTTGGATTTACGAAATTAACATAGCAAGCACCATGCAGTGGAAAGAGCACTAGGCCAGAAGCCATGAGGCTGGGATTCTGGGATTGGGAGTCATTTCACAATACTATAGACTTATGAGATTCCTGTAACCTCTCAGTGTTCATATCTGCATAATGAAGGCAATATTAGCATCCTATTGATGTCATACTGTTGCTAAATAACTGAACTTCATAGCATTATAGGAGTGTATCCAAACTAGTGCTTAGCATACTGCATTACATTTAATTCTTACCTGACTTCCCCCAAAAGCAGAAAATTTCTTGAGCTCAGGGTTATATACAATGCTTCTTTCTATCCCAACACATTACCGGAAATACAATGTTATTTTTCACTCACTAAGTTGTGTCTAAATCTTTGTGACTTCATACTCTAGCATGTCAGGCTTCTCTGTCTTCCACCACTTCTCAAAGTATGCCCAAACCCATGTCCATTGAGTAAGTGATGCTATCTAATCATCCTATGCCATCACTTTCTCCTTTTGCCCTCAACCTTTCCAGCATTAGGGTCTTTTCCAGTGAATCAGCTATTCGCATCAGGTGGCCATAGTATCGGAAGTTCAGCTTCAGCATCAGTCCTTCCAATGAATATTCAGGATTGATTTCCTTTAGGATTGACTGATTTGATCTCTACCTTTCAAAGGACTCTCAAGAGTCTGCTCCATCACCACGGTTCAGAAATATTAACTCTTTGTCACTCAGCCTGCTTTTTGGTCCAACTCTCACATCCAGTACATCACTACTGGAAAAGCCATAAGTTTTTATATATGGACCTTTCTCGGCAAAGTGATGTCTCACTTTTTTAATACGCTGTCTAAGTTTGTCATTGTTTTTCTTCCAAGGAGCATGCATCTTTTTATTTCACGGCTGCAACGAACATTTTCAGTGACTTTGGAACCCATGAAAGTAAAGTCTGTCACTGTTTCCATTTTTTCCCCATCTGTTTACTGTGAAGTGATGGAACAAGATACCATGGTCTTCATTTTTTCAATGTTGAGTTTTAAGCCAGCTTTTTCACTATCCTCTTTCACCTTCATCAGGACGTCCTTTAGTTCCTCTCCACTTTCTGCCATTAGAGTGGTATCATCTGCATATCTGAGGTTATTGATATTTCTTCTAGCTATCTTGATTCCAGTTTGTGATTCATCCAGCCCAGCATTTCACACGATGTACTCTGTATATAAGTTAAATAATCAGGGTGGCAATATGCAACCTGTACTCCATTCTCAATTTTGAACCACTCCATTGTTTCATGTTTGGTTCAAACTGCTATTTCTTGACCTGTGTATGGGTTTCTCTGGAGACAGGTAAGGTAGTCTAGTATGTGTAGTATTCTTTTCTCTTTAAGTATTTTCCACAGTCAAATGTACTCAATGTAGCAGAAGTAGATGTTTTTCCAGGAAATCCCCTGTTTTCTCCATGATACAATAACTGCTGGCAATTTGATGTTTGCCACTTTGAAAGCCAGTTTATACCCCTGGAAGTTTTTGGTTCACATATGCTAAAGCCAAGCTTGAAGGACTTTGAGCATAACATTGCTGGTGTGTGAAATGAACACACCTGTGCATGTTTTGTTGCTGTTGTTGCTCAGTTGCCAACTTGTATCCGACTCTGCAACCTCATGGACTGCAGCATGCCAGGCTCTCCTGTCCTTTACTAGTTCCCAGGGTCTGTTCCAATTTATGGCCATTGAGTTGGTGGAGCTATACAATCATCTCATCCTCTGCCACCCTCTTCTCCTTTTTTCTTCACTCTTTCCCAGCATTATGGTATTTTCCAGTGAGTTGGCTCTTTGCATGAGGTGGCCAAAGCATTCGAGTTTCAGCTTCAGCCTCAGTCCTTCCAATGAATATTCAGGGTTGATTTCTTTTAGGATTGACTGGTTTGATATACTTGCAGTCCAGAGGATTCTCAGGAGTCTTCTCCAGTGCCACAATCAGAAATCATCATTTCTTCAGTGCTCAGCCTTCTCTAGTTTCAACCTTCTTTGGCATTGGCTTTCTTTGGGATTAGAGTGAAAATTGACCTTTTCCAGTTCTGTGACTACTGCTGAATTTTCCAAATTTGCTGACATATTGAGTGCAGCACTTTAATAGGAACAACTTTTAATATTTTAAATAGCTCATCTAGAATTCCATCACTTCCACTAGCTTTGTTTGTAGCAATGCTTCTTAAGGCTCATTTAACATCACATTCCAAGATGTCTGACTCTAGATGAATGACCACACAACCATGGTTATCCAAGTCATTAAAACCTTTTATGTGTACTTCTTCCATGTATTCTTACGACCTCTTCTTAGTTTCTTCTTTTTCCGTTAGGCCCTTCCTGTTTCTGTCCTTTATTGCACCCATCTGTGCATGAAATGATCCCTTGATATCTCCAATTTTCTTGAAGAAATCTCTAGTCTTAACCATTCTATCGTTTCACTCTATTTTTTGCATTGTTCATTTCAAAAAGGCTTTCTTATCTGTACTTGCTATTCTGTGGAACTCTGCATTCAGTTAGGTATATCTTTCCCTTTCTCTCTTGCCTTTCACTTCTTTCTTGGGCTTTTTGTAAAGCCTCCAGCAACTTTTTTGCCTTCTTGCATTTCTTTTTCTTTGG
>SJYQ01014258.1:0-18090 GCA_006410935.1 Redunca redunca
ACCTCCTGAGATATCTGAAGGCGACATAAAAACAAAGGGACGTTTTAGAAGCTAAGATGCACTCCTGCCGCGGTCCTGGCGTCTGCAGTTGTTTCTAAGCCATGACACCCAGAGCGCAGGCACCAGGAGAAAAACACAGGCACGATGGACTTGCATGAAATTAGAACCTTTTGTGTTTCAAAGGTCACTTTCAAGAACGTGAAAAGACAACCCAGAGATTAGAAGAGGGGGTCCGCAGATCATGTGTCTGCTAAGACTTGTTCCTGGAATATACCAAGCACCCTCATAACTCAAGTTTAAAAATGGGCAAAGGACAGAAATAGCTATTTCTTCAGAGAAGACACAGAAATGGCCAAATAACACACGAGGAAGGCGCTCAACAGCAACACCCTCAGGAAATGCAGACCAGAATCGCAGTGAGACCCACTTCACACCACTAGGGTGGCTTGAATCAAAAGGGAAGCGCGTGCCAGCGAGGACGCGGAGACGGAGACCCGCCGGCTCTGCTGGTGGGGATGCGCTGAAGGTGGCACGGCCACCCCGGAAACGGTCGCTCCTCAGGTCAACAGAACCCACATGGCCTAACGGCTTCACTCGCAGGCACAGCTGAGAAAAGCGAGCATGCACACCCACACGGACACACGTGCTTCCAAGGCTCAGTCACGGCGCAGCACGCGTGAGCTGCTCAGTGCCCGCGCAGCGTCAGAATCGCACCTGTTTATCCGCTCATCTGCTGATGAACACATGGGTCGTTTCCACATTTTGGTTGCTATGCCCAGTGCCCAGTGTCTACAGGGCTGGACAAATGTCTGAGTCCCTGATTTCCATTTTTTTGGGTACAGGGTGGAATTGCTAGACAACATGGTGTGCTAAGTCGCTTCAGTCGTGCCCGACACCGTGTGACCCCATGGACGGTAGCCCATCAGGCTCCTCTGTCCGTGGGATTCTCCAGGCACGAATACTGGAGTGGGCTGCCAGTTCCATCTTCAAGATCATACGGTAGTTCTCTGTTTATCTTTTTAGGAATCCCGGAACTCTTTTCCACAGCGGCTGCCCCATTTCAATCCCACCAAGAGTGTACAAGGGTTCTGATTTCTCTGCATCCCCTCCAGCACTTGTTATTTCCCATTTTTATAAAACACAAGCCACCCTGAAGTGTGTGAAGCGGCACCCTGCCGTAGCACTGCCGTGTGTCTCCATAACGGCCACGCCGGCTCCTGCGCGCTCAGTGGCCATCCGTGTATCTGTTTCGGAGAAACGTGCATTCGAGTCCATCACGTCCTCTTCTCCCCAGAGTATTTGTGTTTATCTGGCTGTGCTGGGTCTCGGTTGCGGCCCGTAGGATCGCGTTCCCTGGCCAGGGAAGGGCCCGGGCCCTCTGTGTCGGGAGCTGGAACCTGAGCCACTGGACCGCCAGCGAAGTCCCTTGGGTCCATTCTTGAAATTTTTTTTTTAGGGAATAGTGTTTTTTTTGCGGGGTGATCAAAATGTTCTAGAATTGTGATGGTGGCTACACAGCTCAAGAAATACACCCAAACCTACAGAACTATCTACTTTAAATGAATGGTTTATATGTGAATTATAGAATAATACTGTTTAGAAAAAACCTAAGGGAAACTGCCACCAGGGGATCTCAGAGGATGTCCAGTGGAGCCCATGCATACGGCTGGCTTCAAAAAGAAGCGACCCTGCTTCCTGAGTGGGTCCATCCGCATCCTCCATGCCCCCGAGGCCACGCCCTCTTCCCACGCCAGCAGGCCGCCCTGGGCGTCTCCCTGCCTGCCTGGTGGCCCACCCAGAAGCAACCCAGCAAGCCTTCCTCCGCCCAGAGCTGTCCCACTCACCGATCTCGGCACTGGGCATCGCTCCTACCTGGCACCTCTTCCCGGATTTTAAACCAATCCTGCTCCCCATACTTGGCAACTGCTTGAAGCAACTTCTGCAGGCAGACAGGAGCAGAGCTGGTCACAACCTGCCCAGCCCAGTCCAGCCCGAACTCTAGGCCCCAGGCCCCAGGCCCGCAGACACACCGCGTCCTCCTCTGGGGCCCAGAGCCCCTTCCTCAGGCCGGGGTCCAGGCTCTTGGTCCAGCGGTAGATGAGCTGCATGGAGTCCCGGCCCTCCATGTAGTAGACAACTGCGGACAGAGGGGGCTGGCTGGCGTTGTGCGTTCTGGGCCCCCCGAGATGAGCCACGCTGACCAGAGCACTGGCCGCAGGTGGCCTGGACGTCGCAGCACCACCCCTGCCCCCCCCGGCTGGGAGCAGGGCCCCGCCCAGCGGGCATGGGACTCACTTCTCCGGTAGGGGATGTGGCTGCCAACGCGCATGGCCTGCACGAGCCGTGTGAGCATGCGGTCCTCCTCCTCCGTCCACTCCCTGCGCTTCAGGGCGGGGTTGTGCTGCTGGTACTTCTGCAGGCACTGGAAGGCGCTGCGGTGCGTCTGTGGGGCCAGAGAGGGGAAGGGGGTCACTGGGCTGCCCCGGGGGACGGGGGAGAGCACCCCGACAGAAGGCCCAGGGCCACTAAAGAGGGTCCTCGACATCAGCTCATCAGAGTGTGTCCACAAACGTCACAGCACCTCCCTGGCGTGACACCAGAATCACTGCAAGCGCACATTCCCGAGGGAGGCCTCCGCTTGGTCGGGCCTGCAGTGACGGCGTCCCGCGCTATAGGCTGGGCCGCGGCCCTGAGGGCCCCTCTCTGAAGCCCCCATCAGGGGTGGTTGAGAGGCGCACGTGTCGGGGTGGGTGCTGGAGAGTGCCTGGGATGGAGCCTGTGTCCAGGGATGCCCTCTCAGGGAGAGCTCCGAGGTTAAAGGCCGCCCAGCTTCCAGCTGCACTTCAGCTGAGCACACAGCCCCCCGGGGCCCACTGCAAACATTCGTGCGCATGTCCGCCCCCTCACTCATCTGTGGAAAAGGGGTTTTCCACGCGCCCCCTGTGGTGACGTCAAGTGTCCTCTCTCCTAGAGTAAGCTCTCTGGTTATAGAGCACAGGGCTTGGCAATGTCTTTTGAGACATCAAAAGTACGATCTGTAAAATAAAGAATCCCTAAGCTGGACTTCACTGAAGTTAAAAAGACAACGGCAAGAGAATCAGAAGACAAGTCACTGGGAAGACTGGGAGAAGATAACTGCAAAGGACACGTCTGACACAGACGGTTACCTGAATTACAGAGAACACTTAAAACGCAACGTCAGAACATGAACAGCTTGACCAAACACTGGGCCGAGACCTTAAGAGACACCTCACCAAAGGCGACATACAGAAGGCAAATAGGTGCGTGGGCAGAAACGCCCCCTCGCGAGTTGTCCAGGAAAACGCAGATTACCCTGAGATGCTACAGAAGCGGCCAAGATGCAGAACCCTAACACACCCAATGCGGGGACACAGGGTGGCACAGCCACTGTGGGAGACAGCCAGCTGCTTTCCCACAAAGCTGAACACGTCCGTACCGTGTGGTCCAGCAGTTGTGCTCCTAAGAGATTTATCTAAAGGGATGAAAACGTCCCTCCACCCAAAAACCTGCACGTGGAGGCTAACAGCAGTTTTACCCATAATTGACAAGTCCTGTAAGTGCATCCAGGATGCCCTTCGGTAGGTGAACGGAAAACTCTCGCCCACCTAGACAACAGAATGTTAATCGGTGTGAACGAGAAGAGAACCATCAAGCCACGAAAAGACATGCAGGAACCTTAAGTGTGTATCAATGAGAACCATGACGAGTCAGTGCAGCTCTATCTCTGGTGAGAAAGAAAACAAAACAATCTCCGTCTGGTGACTGATGCTCGTAACAGGGGAGGCTGTGCACGTGTGGAGGCAAAGCGTGTGTGAGAAAGCCCTGTGCCTTCCTCTCAGGCTTTGCTGTGAACCTAAAACAGCTTCAAAAAAAACCAGCCTTGGGAATCCCCCGGTGGTCCGGTGGTTAGGAAGCCATGCTTCCACTGGAGACAGCACGGGTTAGATCCCTAGTCAGGGAACTAAGATCCCACACGCCTCGCAGCGCAGCAAAAACAAAAAAAAAACAGCCTTAAAAACACTGGGCTTCCCCGGTGGCAAGGTGATACAGAATCCGCCTGTCAATGCAGGAGACGTGGCTTCGACCCTCGAGCTGGGGAGATCCCACATGCCTCGGAGCAACGGAGCCCGTGTGCCCCAGAGCCCGCCTCTGCAGCAGGAGAAGCCGCTGCAACGAGAAGCCTGCGTCCCGCAACTCGAGAAAGCCCGCCCGCAGCGACGAAGACCCAACGCGGCCAAACCAAGTGAATAAGCAAGAGGAACACTAAGGAAGTAAAGACAAAGGGAAGACTTCCCTGGTGGCCGTCGTTAGGACGCAGTGCATAAATGACTTTTTAAAGCGTCCTTTACCAAGTAAGTGAAAGCATGCATGCTAAGTTGCACAGCATCTAAACGCAATCGCCAGGCAGAGACCAAAGCCAAGAGGACCTGTTTGCACGGTTACGCCAGGTCCCAGCCGAGCCGCACGAACAACTGTTTCAGAGCAGAATTCACAGATGTAACAAACTCTACTTAGCAGGCTTTCGCAGACTCCTAGATTCAGGACAAAGATGCACTTTTGCTTTTAAATGGCTTTGTTAGGGTTAGCTGAGTTTGCTGCAGCCGTGCACTTGGTCACAAAAGTGAGGAATTAAAAAGAGGAGATTTTAGGGACTTCCTTGGGGGTCTGGTGGTTAAGATTCCACACTTCCACTGCAGAGGGTGCAGGTCTGCTGGGGACCTAAGATCTTGCATGCTCTGTGAAGTGGCCAAAAAAATAAATAAAACGAGAATAAATTTTAAAACTGCCATAAAATTCGTACTGAAGAATAAAAGGGTTTCTAAGAAACCTCACTGTTTCAAATGATACAACATGCGTCTACGTGACTCAAGACCCAAAGCAGCAATGAAAACCGCAGCCACTCCAAAGACAAGAGGTGAGAGACGCCTCACACCACGCTGTCCTCAGAGAGCTGGGCCTCAGACACCGTCTCCATTAAAGACAGAGATGAGGGTGAGAACTCAGTCACTCCAAAGCCGGTGAGAGACGCCTCACACCACGCTGTCCTCAGAGAGCTGGGCCTCAGACACCATCTCCATTAAAGACAGAGGTGAGAGTGAGGACTCAAGTCACTCCAAAGCCGGAGAGAGACGTCTCACACCACGCTGTCCTCAGAGAGCTGGGCCTCAGACACCGTCTCCATTAAAGACAGAGGTGAGGGTGAGAACTCGGTCACTCCAAAACCGGTGAGAGACGCCTCACACCACGCTGTCCTCAGAGAGCTGGGCCTCAGACACCGTCTCCATTAAAGACAGAGGTGAGGGTGAGAACTCGGTCACTCCAAAGCCGGTGAGAGACGCCTCACACCACGCTGTCCTCAGAGAGCTGGGCCTCAGACACCATCTCCATTAAAGACAGAGATGAGAGTGAGAACTTGGTCACTCCAAAGCCGGTGAGAGACGTCTCACACCACGCTGTCCTCAGAGAGCTGGGCCTCAGACACCATCTCCATTAAAGACAGAGGTGAGAGTGAGAACTCAGTCCTGCCTTAGGAGACAAGAACGAACGAAACCCACAGGAACCAGGCAAAGAGTCTTCCCAGACCACCAGAGCACGCTCCAGAGCAGGAGGTGAGGCTCGGGAAGGGGACGGAGCGGGTGGAACACCGAGGCTGCTTGGGAGGGCATCCGTGGGAGGCGGTGCAGGCCGAGCAACCTCTGACCTCCTCCAGCTGCCCTTCTGAGTGGCCCGAGCAGACCCTCTGGCGGCTGCAAGAGTGGCCCCGGCCGCAGCGTGGCCCTCACCCCCAGCTCCTCGGCGATACTCTGCCAGTCCAGGTGGCTGTGCTTGGCCGCGACGGCCTTCAGCTGGGCCACCTCCTGTTCGCTCCACTCCTGCTTGTTGATGCTCGGGTGCTCGTAGTTCTGCCAGAACTTGCGGATCTCCTCTGTGCTGCGGCCTCCCTCGAACTGCAGACAGACAGACAGACAGAACTGTCCGTGTGGGAGCGGGCCACGGGGAGTAGGGCCTCTGTCCAGGCTGCTGGGACGTGGCAGCGGGGAGGCCCCCAAAGCGATCCACGCTGCTGGACCTGTGCGTAACTGGAGGGAGTCCCGGCAGGCCTGGTGGCCCACACAGGTCGTGGCCTCAACGACCGGTGCTGACCCTGCCCCGGCTGCTGGGACTCACGTTGACGTTGGAGATCTTGTCCCAGTCGTGACTGTCCAGCCTGTCGCCCAGCAAGGCCTCCTCTGGGAGCTGGCTGCAGAGAGAGCAGGGGCTCGGGGTCACGCCAGCCCGCGGCGCCCCGCGGAGGCGCCCGCCCCAGTGGGCCGCTCACTTGATGTCCTGCGCCTCCCTCTCCGCCTCCCTGGCCTGCTTCTCCAGGACCCGCGGCTCCCGGCGGGCCGCTCACCTGATGTCCTGCGCCTCCCTCTCCGCCTCCCTGGCCTGCTTCTCCAGGACCCGCTTCTCCAGCTCGCTCGTGGCCCTGCTGTGCTTCTGCTGCAAGTACTCCAGCCTGGGGGGGCGGGGGGGGGCCCGTGGGGCTGATGGCGACGCCGCACCCGCGGCCGGCCGGCCCGGCATCTCCACGGGCAGGCTCCGNGACGCCGCGCCCGCGGCCGGCCGGCCCGGCATCTCCACGGGCAGGCTCCGCGGGGCTGGCCGCCTGCCCGCACACCACGCGGCACGGCCATGGGGAGCACAGGCTCCAAAGGCCGACCCCCACCCCAGACACACTCGGAGAGAAAGCCGCGGCCCTGCGTGCAGCTGTCGTGACGGGTACACGCGCAGCACACACGGGGGCTCACACAGGAGACACGACTGGCGCCCAGCACGTCAGAGCTCGCGCTGACCCTGAGACAACTGCCTCCAGGACGAGCCAAGCAGGACCCAAGGCGTGACCCCACTGCCCCCAAACAAGCCCGGACCCACGTGGGCCGGGAGGCGGCCCTGAGGACCGCTGGCCTGACCCCAGGTGCTGCGGCATGGTCCAGAGACCCCACCCTGTCAGCACACATGGGACGCCCGTCTTGCCAACAGTCCTCTTTCTAAGCGCAGCCCAGCCCAGGCTGACAACTCGGGGGGGACAGGCTGGCCCTCACGTGCCCCACCCGAGGGAGGGGCCAGGAGCAGTGCCGCTCCTGCTGCAGCAGAGGGACACTGGCAGGACAGCGGGCACAGCCACCGGGGCCTCCGGCCATGGCGCCGCCAGCCTGCCCCGGCCTCAGCCCAGGGCAGGGAGCCTCCGCACTCACTTGAGCAGCTTGGGCTGGAGCAGTCGCTGCAGGCGGTCACTCACCACCGACTTCCTGAGCAGGACCTTTTCCCAGGTCTTCCCTGCAGAGACGAGGAAGTGGACAGGGGTAACTCGGGGTCAGACCCCGTTAGCGACGACCCCCAGCCCACCCTGTCCAGCCCGTGGCAAGGAAGTGACCGTGCGGGAGGCCGCCTGGGACTCGCCCCCAGCGCACACCCTGGAGCAGGGACGAGGAGGGAGAGCACAGAGCAAGCCCAGGGAGGCCCAGTCTGTCCCTCACGACACAACCCGTGACCCCACTCGGTGGGGAAGGGCAGGCCTGCAGGTGACCAGGCCAGTGGTCGGGGCGGACTCCTGGGGTGGGGCTCGTACACTTGGTCACCAGGAGCTCCTTGAAAGCCTTGATGCCCTGGGCAGCCTTCTCCCGCGTGTCCTCATTGGCAGGAGGCCCCTGTCGGAGAATGGTGGGTCACGCTGTGGGTGGAGCCAAGTGCGCTCCCCGCTGGGACTCAGGACTCTGGCCCCCAGTGCGCGTGGACGCCCGGCCCAAGAGCACGGCCCAGGGAGCGGCTCCGGACACCACCTGCAGCAGGGCCAGGGGGCTGCCCCCGCGGGGAGGACTTGGCGACGCCTGTCCGTGGGCCAAGGCCTGCCGCTCCCTCTTGGGGCCGGCAGGGTTTCAGTTTAGCGAGGCCGGGGAACATGCTCCTGAGAATTCGAGGAAGTCCTGACGCCCACGGCAGGGTGTGGAGACGTGAGCAGGGCACGGGCCACTCACCACTCCTGTGACCCTGTCCCTGAAGTAGGGCTTCATGAAGTGTCCGAGGTACAGGTTCGGGGGCGGGTTTCTGCTGTCTTTCACCTTGGGGCCCTTGACGCCCGCGAGGTCGCCCATGACTTCCTCCTGCAGCAGACACAGAGGGCCGCCGGTGGGTCAGCCAGCAGCAGCTCCCCTGAAAGACGGGACCCAGGGCCCAGTCCCCCGAGGCCAGGTGGCGGTGCCTCCCGGGCCAGGCCCGCCTGACCTGCTGCTCCCGGTTCTGGGCCAGCAGCAGGCTGACCTCCGCCAGCTTCTCCCGGACCACCTCCTGGTAGACCATGTTCAGCTGCAGGCAGGTCTCTGGGTCTTCAGGGAGTGCCTTCTCCTTGGGGTCGCCCTCGTCGTTGCTGGCTTCACCCCACCTCTCTTCCTCCTGGAGACAAGCGGGGAACTGCAGGTGAGGGATACTCACGCACCTGCAGGGCCCCAGGTGAGCTGCAGTCTGGCCGCTGGGCCGGTGTGACGCCACCCTGACCGTGGACCACACAGGGCCTGGACACGTCTCCTAGTTTACAATGATCCAATTTAGATGGCAGGTGGGAGGGAGGTTCAAGAGGGGGAAACATGTGTATGGCTGATACATATGGCTGATTCACGCTGATGTGTGACAGGAACCAACACGATATTGTAAAACAATTACCCTTCAACTAAAAGTGAATAAGTTTACACAAAGAAAAAAAAATGATGATGATTTTTTAAAAAAGCCAATTTATACGCCATCTCTAAGAATATACCTCAGGTGAGAAACTGAGAAAATGAGCAATTTTCACCGCTGATAGTAAGAACTCCGTGAAACTCAGACTCACTGTACAACAGGTTTGGTGGCAGACACGGTGAGTGGGAACGTGGGCCCCACAGCGCTGGCAAGACTGAACCCAGAGCTGAGCCAAACATGCACCCCAAGGTGGTGAGTCTAAAGGCTACCGAACCACAGGAAGTCCGTATCAGGAGACCACCCCACTGTTACAAACAGGAAGCCGTTCCATGTCTATTGACTTAGTGGATAAACACAAACCAATTATAAAAATTTCCCAAACTAACAGAAAATCACAAGATACACAGACAGCAGGCATGGAGCGGCAGGCCCGAGTGCTCCCTCTGATTCCAGCTGCTACTCCCGGCTCCGGCGTGCGCACTGACCGGGGCTGCCACTGCTCCGACGCATGGAGCGGTGACTAGGGGGCAGGACCAGGCAACACACTCAGCCTCCCCCGAGTCATGTCCGGCTGAGGTCGCTGCAGCCGGCAGGAGCTAAGAGAAGGCGAGAGGCGTGATGCCCAGCTGTGGTGACGTTATCTCTAGGGACGTGTGTATTTCTGATGACACCCCTTCTATCTTGACAAACAACACCCGTGGTACTTTAATAACGTAGAAGAGCCAGGATGAGTTCAAAGCAACCCCTCCCCAGACCCACTGGAAGGGTGGTGTGTCTACTTCAGCAAGCACGGCCACCTCAGGCCACAGGTTACCGAGAGCAGTGGGCCAGCAGCGTCCGAGTCCGAGTCCTCGTCGGGCAGTGAATCTGCAGGAATGCAAGCACACGGTCGGTGCCCAGCGCTGAACACAGCAGCTAGTGATGGATCCCACCGGTGCTGAGACCAACCGGCCAGTGCAACCACAGACCGGGGGTGGGAGGGTGCGAAAGCAAGGAGGCCCACACGGGACAAAAGGCCTGGGGTGGGATGCATGCTGTGTGGACGAGGGCAGGATGAGCCAAGAAGACAAGATGTCAGCCTAACAGGGGGCTTCCCCAGGAATGGAGATAACAGGAACTGCAGGGACAACCAGGGCAGACTTCACGCGAGACAGCTCCGTCCTGGGGGAACTGGAGCTGGTCAGAGGGGGAGAGCGGATGTGCACAGAGGCCCAGTATCAGGTGAGAGAAGGCCCGTGTAGCTGGGAACCGTGAGAGGGTCAGCCTTAGGGCCACACGTGAACCTGAGGGGTGGGAGGCTGGGCCCTGGATGGCTCGGTCTCTGCAGGCAGGCCTCGGGCCAGAGCTGCCGGGAGGGGCGCTCGGGGCCCAGCGGAGCACATGGGGTGGGCAGAAGGGGAGCACTGGCAGTGGGGCCTCCGACAGACGGCAGCTGCCCACGCACCAGGAAGCGATCCAAGGGGTCTCAGCGGTGCCTAACTGTTCAAGCCAGGGGGCTGAGGCCAGGAGCCTTCCGACCCCTGGGAAGGAGAGCAGGGCCCCCTCCCAGGACAGCCTGCAGCACCAAGGGGCAGGGCGCTCACACACATTCGCAGGGCCAGGGGCTGGTGAGGGAGTGTGGTGATGCTGGCCAGCGGACTAAAGACCCAGCAGAGTGACGCACTGTGGCTGACCGTGGTCGAAGGGCAGACCCGGCTCTGACCAAGGAGCGTGGGCGCTAACCTGCATCCGAATCCGAGTCGAGACTTGACTCAGAGATGTCCATGCTGACGCTCGGGCAGGAGGGGTCCAAGATCCTCTCCAGCTGCTCGATCTCCCTGGAGATCCTCTCTCTCTCAGCATCCACATCCATGACGCCCCCGCCCCTCAGACACTCAGCCCTGCGGGGGACAGTGGAAGCCTGACCAAAGCAGGCACTGGGCTCCAAGAGGCCCAGGTGTGACGACGGTATCTCTGGGAGCCTTGGGCCTACCTGGCACCCCCAGGGCCCTGTGTACTCCTGCTCTTTGCCTTGTCAGCCACGCTGAGGCTGCAACCAGCACCGGAGCAGGGGTGGGGCGGGGGAGGGTAGTGATGGACAGCAACACCGCCCAGCTGCCTGGTCTGTCTTCCCACCACAGAACCACAAGCGAGTTACCCAGTGCATCAAAAAGAAAGTGTGCTGAAAAAGTCACTAGAGAACAAGGATGAGGCCCACAACCCCGAGGTGCACCGGCTCGCCCCCCAGCACAGAGCTGGATACAGAGGGCATCGGGCACCAAATAAAATACACACCCACCAGGAGGCAGGGCTCAAAGCCTCGGGAAGAAGCCCGCTCCGGGAGGGCAGGGCCTGCTGAAGCCCCAGCACCCAGCACAGCACCTGGCTTTCGGGACTGAGCCTGGACAAGCCTCTGAGAAAGGAACAGGGACCTCTTTTTCTTTGGAAACAACAGTCTGGGACGTCTAATAAAGAAGTAAGAGAATAAACCGGCGGCAGCAGAAACGCCAGGGAAACACAAGCACAGACTCAGGGGCCAAAACACGCAGGAGAAGCCCCTTCCCAGCCGTGGCCGCCCCGCAACTCCCCCACCCCCCGCCCGCCGGCCCGGTGCAGGCCATCGGGGGCCTCCAGTGCGACAAACAGGCCGCCGCCGCCACCCGGCGCGCCCCCAGCTCGCGGGCAGCGGGAACGAGGCTGCCAGGACGGGCGGCGTGGTCCGGCCGCCCCGCCTGCGCGCCCCCGACGGGGCCCGTGCGATGACAAGGCCCTGCGCGGACCCCGCTCCCCAGCCCGCCGGCATCCCGCCCCTCGCCGCTCCTCCCCCGCCGCCCCGGGCCCTCCCGGGTCGCTCCTCCTCCCGGCCCTCCCCCGCCCGCTCCTCACCTGCACTCGGACCCGGCCCCTCAGCCTCTATGCACACGCTTTCGGAAGCTACGCAATTACGTCGCCGCGAGCCGGAAGTCCCGCCTCCAAGGCCGCGGCGGAAACGCAAGNAGTTCAGATCCACAGGCAGAGACGCCTGGTCAACAGTCAAGCCAGTGTGAATTGTCATCTGAAGTTTTGTTTTCTTTTACAGTGAACACTTCAAGCCGCCCTGCCTCTTGGCCAGCCAGCCCGGCCTGTGAGCCAGTGGGTGAAGGGACTCAGAGATGGTGATCTGGCGCCCTCCATGCAGGGCTGTGCATAGAGCCACCCATGCCGTCACATGTGCCCACGGAAGAGACCCTCACTCTTAACACTCTCCCACTAGACTACCAGGTCTCAGGTCTGCTCTGAAAACTGATCTGGGAGCCCACTTTTCACCAACGGGCAGGAGCAGGAGGTGGTGGGTGGGGGTAAGAGGTAGGTCAGAGGAGGCCAGAGGGGTCCCTGTATCTTCGGGCCAGAAGCCCGTGGACTTCTGAGCTAAGATCAGAGGGCCTAGCAATGTGAACATCTTGAAAAGCCGCTGAAGTGACAGCAAACGCTCCAACGCTGGACTCGTGTGTCCCACTCGAGATACAGAACCCGGCTCTGCCTACAGACGTCCACAGTGCCCGGTCGCTGTGGCTAGGGCCCGCAGCAGTTGTGGGCAAACCCTGACCCCACAAGCTGTATTACCAGCGCAAACCGCCTGTTAGAACAAGGGTAACAGTGTGATTCTCAAACAGAAAGAGCAGGCTCAATTAGGGAAAAAAGGGACACTGCATATGACTTTTATTTATTAAATAAAACTGTTGATTTGAACACGAGAAAAGGACGTTTATTTTAAAAAAATAACACCCACAGGAAAACGGCCTTTAAAAAGGCATCTAGTGTATGTTACAGCTCCCTTCCGATAGGAAGGCGCTGGAAGGCACCCTGGGAGCCCTCATGCTGACCCGGGGACTCTCTGCCCACACCTCACGTCCCTGAATCCTGCACGTCGCTGCCCAAGATGCCACTGGAAACGCCTATCAAACCCTCCAGCCAGAGTTCCCAAGTCTGAAGGCCCGTGAAGAGATGCTCTTAGATGGTGTCCCACCGTGGAATGCCTGTGCTGACCTTGGTCCCTAGGGGGACAACAGAGACCACCGCACAGGGCGTCTGTGCTCAGACCACCAACCGCAAGAGCCCTCCCTGCCAGAAGCCGAGGGAGCAGACAGCACGCCAGGGCACGCAGAGCGAGGGCGTAAGGCACACGCCCCTGTCCAAGGCAAGCACGCACTGTATGGCTCATATAATGTGTCTCTACTGACAAAAGCAAAGATGGCCAACGGAACTCCTTATAGCTAGAGCTCTGGAATGACGATGGGAAACACTGACTACAGAACCGCTGCTTTCGTTTACTAACGTAATAAAAATCACTGGCTTTTATAGAATTGCCTTCAAATAGTGATCAGCGTCTATGAAGTGGCGTGGAACTTGCCCAGAAAGGCTACACAGGAGTGCGGGTGCGGCCCCCGCGTGTGGCTAATAACACTGCCGCGGCCACGAAGGTAGTGTCTCGGGATAAAGCTTTACTGTGGGTGAAGGCTGCACACGCAGACGCCGCGGCAGCTCGGGATCCGTCAGGAAGTGGCTTCAGGATGTAAACAGAGCTGGGAGCTGGAAGCACCTCCGTGGATCTCACGACTCCTCCCCTTGGTCTTTAATCTCAGAAATTCTGTCTATAGATTTAAGGATTTCAGCAACCAGATTCAACGTCTCAGCTCCAGAAACCAGCTGCCTGAAACGAAAGCCCAGAGGACAGACGGCTTCTATTAATACAATCGCTCAGGGGGAGAAACAAGCCCTGGGCCTTCCCTGGTGGTCCAGTGGTTAGGGCTTCACGCTTTCACTGCAGGGAGCACGGGTTTGAGCTCTGGCTGGAGAACTAAGAACCTGAAAGCTGTGTGGTGCATCCTGCCCCACCCCCGCCCCACAAAAAATACTCCCCATAAAACCCCAAACAAACACAACAAAAAACCCAGAGCGTTAAAAGCAAAGAAGGTCTCGAGCAAAAGCTCCAGTTTGCTCGATATCAGATTTACTCTCCAGACACACTACATGTTCAACTTAAAAGAGATGGGCACCACTGTCTGCGGTTGTGGCTGGACACCACTGCCTGCTGAGCTCAACCCAGGGAGAGAGAGGACACCGGCCAGGCGGATGCATCCCGGGAGTCTTGTTCAAGTTTACGAGTTTTTACAAGAGAGACAGTACTATCTCCTGTTTCACCCAAACCCCTGGCAGACGTCTTGCAGGCGACTAAGACCTGCCTGATGCTAACCCTCAAGCCTCCCAGGTAAGAGTGGTTGTCAGTTATCCCCACGTGGACGGGGAGAGGCTGCTGGCCCAGGCTGCCTCCCATGACCCTGGGGGGAACAGGGTCACGAGCCCCGCCCCCCAGCCTGCAGCTTCGACAGCAGCAAAGGCCCCGCGCTCACTTGATGGAGGTGTGCGCGTTGCTCATGACCACACGAAGGTTCTGCAGGGCCACGTCCGTGTTCTGCTTCACCACCGTCAGGCTGGCGCCCTGGCCTGACCGCAGGGCTTCGTTCTCACGCTTGAAGTTAGAGACCTGGGCCTGCGGGGAGGGAGACATTACGACTCTCCCGGCTGAACACGAAAGCTGCCAAGAGGCCATCCGACTGAAACCGAGCACGGCGCCCGAGGCAGCGCGGCCAGAGGATCCCATCCGTCCCCCGCAACAAGGCGCCCTGCCCCGGGGGCTCCTGAGGGACAGGACCTCTCGCCGCGCGGCACCTCGCCCGCCGCCTGGGGCGCTGGGGCCCATCCCCAGCCCCGCGTGGGGCTCGCCCAGGAGGCCCTGAGAAGGCAGCTCATACTGTCCTGCTTCCGGTGCTTTGTGTTGTTGGGAGGGAACTGGAGGGGAGGGTGGGGGAGGAAAGGCTTTCACTCACAGGCAAACTGGTGAAGCCCTCTTGCTAGTTACCTGGAGCAAGCTGACCTCCTGTCTCAGCTTCAGGACGTGATTTTCTGCCTTCACTGCACGTTTCTGTGATTTCCCCCGACCAAAACAGAAAAAAAAGCCGCTGCTGACACGGCAGCTGGGACACAGCTCGCATCCCCTCCGTTCCCGTCCCTCCCCGTCACCTGGCGGGCCCACCCAGCGGCTGTGCAGCCCACAGTGCGGGAGCCCTGCTCTCGCCCCCGGCCTGGCTCCCCATGGGGAGTGGCGCCCCCGGCGCTTCGCGCAGCCTGGCCAGGCGGGCCCACCCAGCTCTCCCGCGGCAACAAGGGCCTGTCTGCTCACAGTCATGAGCTCCAGATTCTGTTCCACCTGCTGCACCACCGACTCCAGGTCGTGATAGTCACTCTCCTCCTTGATCATTTTCGCTTCTAACTTCCGCTCAAGTGTCCTTACCCTTGTTAAGGAAAAAGCCTGGGTTATCAGTAACTCCTGTGACTCATTTTAAGAACAAAAAGAGCATCAGGAGTTCTAGCTGGATTGATCAGATGAAAACCACCGGAGCCCGAGGTTACAGATGCACCTGGAGAGGCACAGCCTGGGAGCTACCGTGAGGCAGCTCGTGGTCGGGGCGCCCGGGGGGTGGGGGCGGCTGTCCGACAGCCCTGCCGCTCCGCCATCACGTGCGGCTGGTTTTGCTCTAAAGTTTTCAAGTGAACTTTAACACAGAACATGAGAAACGTATCTGACACTGAGGATTCAATGCAATGAAACCCGGGCTCCGTCCAACTCCGATACTTCATTATCGCTTTCACAGTGGTTTCTGAGGGTCAGGACATGGCTGAGTTGCGAACCTATCTAAGAGCTTACATACATTTCTGTTTGAGTTTCAGAGAAGCTCTGAACCTCAGCCAGCTTTCTTCTTAGCTTAGAGTTCTCATCTTTCAGCTGCAGAAAAAGAAAATCCTCATTAGAAACTGTCTCACTCAAAAGGAGTCTTCGTTTTCACACTTTGGCTCTGGAACTTCTTAATAAGCAAAACCATCCCAGAGGATCACTCTCCAGTCCACGCAGAGAAAAGAGAACAGAAGTGGCTGCTTTTTAGGACCTGCAGACTCCACTTTTACTCGGAATAACTCTAAGCGACTGTAATCTTTTCACCAGGCAAGCTGTCCCCAGCCGCTGCCCGGAGTGGACCGTTTTCCGAGGGGCCGCGCTCTGAGGGCCTCCCCCTGCCTCTGTTTACGCCGGAGGCTGCCCCCGCAGTCCTCTGCCACCCCTCCTTGGGACTTTCCGGGGGCCTACACGGTCAGGAGGACGCTGCCACAGCGGCAGCACCAGACTTTCGTCCGTGGAGCCCAAACCCCAGGCCGTGGAGGATCCTGGGGCCCCGGCATCCTCCAAGAATGCCGCTCAGGCACGAGCAGTGGCAGGGCGGGGCGCCGACGCAACCCCCGCACTTACTGCTTCGTAACTTATCTGCAGCGTCCGAAGGTGCCTGTCCCCCAGACTCTCTCCGTGGCCTGTGAAGTCAGCGCTGGGGCTCCCCGTCGGGGAGATGCGAGAGTCGGAGTCGCTCAGTGTCCATGAGGGCAGAGACTCGGGCCCCACCAGCTCCGACGGGTTGGAGAAAAAGGAGACGTACGTGCTGCAGGGCGACGTGCTGGCAGCCACCCTGGAGGAGTGCGTCTGCTCCATGGCGGACGGCAGGTAGGCCCCGTTCCACCCGTCTTCCTCGTCCTCGTCCAGGAGGTCGCCAGCCCCCGTCGGGTCTTCGAAAAATGGCTGCTGATATTCCAGGCCATAGCCCACAGTCTGGGAAGCTGGGGAGGTGCAATCGAGTCCCAGCGAGTGCCTCGTGGCTTCCTAGAGAAGGCGGGGAAGCAATGCTCAGACTGGGCCCGCTGCAGGCCATCCTTCCCAGACGTCTGCTGCTGGCACAGAGAGCAAGGAGCTCGACAGCCTTGAACCCCACGCTGCGGCTCCGCGGAGCGCACCAGCTGCCCGCTCCGCCCCTCATCCCACGCGCGTCGGGAGGGATGTCTGGAGGATTTCTAGGGTCGCTGCAGACGCGGCCTCGGGTTTACCTTTGAGTAAACCCTGCTGTCGGCGTCCTCTTTCGACAGGCTCAGGTTCTTGGTCTTCAAGAACTCTTTAAAGGAGAATGGATTTGCCGCTTCGAGATCTCCGAGTTTATCATCTGAAAGATACCAGGTGTCATTCAGGGGAGAAGCCTCTGGATGGCCCTCAGAGGGAGCTCCTATTCACTGCTCTCGCCTGAACGTGACCCCACCTACATCGGGAGTGCTCATGTCCTTCCCCAGACCCCGGTGATGCCGGGAGACGACCAGCCTGACAGGATGGACCAACTCGGGAGCCTGAGACCCTCCTTCCCGTCCCCAGCCCCGCGCCCCCTGCACCTTGTTGCCATTGGGCTCCACCTGGGGAGCACGAAGGCGCCCGTGGCCCCCCTCCCAGCCAGAGGCTCCAGGAGCGGCCTGCAGCGGGGCCGGCAGACGTCAAGTTGCTGCTCCACCGTCAGCCTCTTCCTGCCTCACCTCAGCTTTCCCGTCTCTCCCCCACTCCCTGGCGACCCAGGCAGGCACAGCTCAGCCCTTTCAGCCCACCGATGACACCCAGCCCAGCTGCCAGTCCTGTGTGAAGTTGGCTCCCGTGACTTCAGCTCCAACCCCGTCTCTTCAGACCCCTCAGGCGTGACCTCCCTCCTGCCCTGTGCCCTCCCTCCTTCCCTCCACCCGACGGTGAAGATCAGATCTGTGGGGCTCCACTCCCACTGGCTCTTCCGAGCTCCAGATATACTAGTCACATGCTGTCAGACCTACAGCCCCACCCCTGGGCACATGCCCGGCACGTGGAGACGTGGATGGAGAGAAAAACAAAGGATTACCGAACTACTCTACCTCCAAAGTGTGTGTTCTGAGCTCTTGGTGGACCTTGCTTAGCACACTTCCCCTTTCCATAGCCAAAATCTGCAGAGAGACACCATCACCCCGCTGTGACCACACGAGTGCTCTGTGACCCAGCTTTCTCTGACCCGGGGTCTCTAGCGCAGCGGTTTCTCACAGCCTGGAGGACGTTTAAAGCTCACGCCCATGGGCTCCCGCCTCTGGACATGGGCTGCTGCCGTGGGCCTTGGCATCTGTGATTCTGAAAAACCTCCCGATGGGTTTAACGCCCAGTCTTGTGGTCCCTCCTGAACGCCCCTGTGGGTGGTCAATGGCTCTCAGACCCCTACAGAGCCACCGAAACGCCCCGGAATACCCTGAAGGCAAGCAGTGCTAGCCGCCTGGGGAGAATTAGGAGGTACTAAAGCTGGCCTCCGCCCAGCTGCAGGGGACCAGAGAATGGTTTAAGCCTGGTCTGCCGAGGCTTAAGAAGAAAGACAGGGTTTTCTGTGCTCACCCTGGGCCTACCTCTAAGCCAACATTTACTGCGGTCTACTGGAACTGTCTGGCGGGGGCGGGGGCGGGGGCTTCTCC
>SJYQ01014260.1:8693-19829 GCA_006410935.1 Redunca redunca
TTAAACAAATATATATTTCTGAATTTAACTTTAAAATGTTAGAAATTTGAATAGTGTTCATGAAAAGTATATCAAATTAGTGAGAAAACAAAAAACTCTCCAAGTAGAAAGCTAATAAAGGGCTATACTTTATCTTGTTTTGAAATGTATCATGAGAGGATTAAATAAAAATTTATTATATAAGAAAAGAAAGAGATCAATAGGAATTGAACACAAAATTCAGATAGACACATGATTTACGTTTTTTTTTTTCCAATTGTTTATTGGAGTACATAGTCGCTTTACAATGTTGTGTTAGTTTCAGCTGTACAGCAAAGTGAATCAGCTATTTGTTGTTGTTTTTCAGTAAATAGTCTCCGACTATTTACAACTTCATGGACTGCAGCATGCCAGCCTTCCCTATCCTTTACTATCTTCCAGAGTTTGCTCAGACTCATGTCCATTGAGTTGGTGATGCCATCCAACCATCTCATCCTCTGTCACCCTCTTCTCCTCCTGCCGTCAATATTTCCCAGCATCAATGTCTTTGCCAATGAGCCAGCTGTTCACATCAGGTGGCCAAAGTATTGCAGCCTCAGCTTTAGCTTTAGCATCAGTCCTTCCAATGAATATTCTGGGTTGGTTTTCTTTGAGATTGATTGGTTTGATTTCCTTGCAGTTCAAGGGACTCTCAATGGTCTTCTCCAGCACCACAATCTGAAAGCATCAATTCTTCGGTGCTCAGCCTTCTTTATGGACCAACTCTTACATCCATACATGACTACTGGGGGAAATACAGCAGCTTTGACTACACAGGACTTTATCAGCAAAGAATCAGCTATACATGTACATGTATCCCCTCTTATTTAGCCTTCCTGTTTAGGTTACCACACAGCACTGAGTAGAGTTCCCTGTGGTATACACACTGGGTACCTTTTTTTTTATATAATAGTGCATATAGTCATTCCCAATGTCACAATCCATCCCACCCTCTCTTTCACACTTGATCTTCATACTTTTGTTCTCCACATCATGTCTCCACATAGGCACGATGTTCATCTGCACCATTTTTTAAAGATTGTATATATAAGTGATATTATACTTTTTTCTCTCTCTCTTTCTGACTTCCTTCACTGTAAGACAGGCTCTGGATCCATCCACATTTCTGAAAGTGGCACAATATAGCACTTTTTATGGTTAAGTAACATTAAATTATGTTGATATCTATATAGCATATTGATATTCAATCCACTGTTGATGGACATTGTGGTTTCTTCCATCCTGGCTATTGTAAATAGTGTTGCAATGAACATGGGATGCATGTATCTCTTTGAATTATAGTTTTCTCAGGATATATATACCCAGGAGTTTAATTTCTGAGTCATATGATAGTTTTATTTTTAGTTTCTTGAGGACCCTCCATACACTTCTCCATTGTGGTTATATCAGTCTACATTCCTAACGACAGTGTAAGATAGATCCCTTTACACTCTCTCCAGAATTTATCATTTGTAACTTTTTTATGATGACCATTCAGAATGGTATGAGGTGATACCTCACTACAGTTCTGATTTGCCATTATCTAATAATTAGTAATGGCGGAGAGTTCTCACAAAATGCACTCCACAGGAGAAGGGAATGGCAACCCACTTCATTATTCTTGCCCGGAGAACCCCATAAACAGCATGAAAGGTAAAAAGGTATGACTCTGAAAGATGAACTCCCCAGGTCTTTAGGTGCCCAATATGCTGCTGGAGAAGACTGGAGAAATAACTCCAAAAAGAATGAAGAGACAGAGGCAAAGCAAAAGCAACGCCCTGTCGTGGATGTGACTCGTGATGAAGGTAGAATCTGATGCTCTTTAGATCAATACTGAATAGGAACCTAGAGTATTAGGTTCATGAATCAAGGTAAATTCACTTCGTTCAGTTGCTCAGTGATGTCTGATTCTTTGTAACCCCAAGGACTGTAGCGTGCCAGGCTTCCTGTCCATCACCAACTCCTGGATCTTGCTCAAACTCATGTCCATCTATTCCATATCATCCAATCATCTCACCCTCTGTTGTCCCCTTCTCCTCCTGCCTTCAATTGTACCCAGCATCAGGGTCTTTCCAAAAGAGCCAATTCTTTGGATCAAGTTTCAACATCAGTACTTTCAATGAATATTCATGACTGATTTTGCTTAGGATTGATTGGTTGGATCTCCTTACAGCCCAAGGGACTCAAGAGTCTTCTCCAACACCACAGTTTAAAACCACTGATTTTTTGGTGCTCACCTTTCTTTATAGTCCAACTCTCACATCCATATACGACCACTGGAAAACCAAAGGTTTGACTGGACAGAACTTTGTAGACAAAGTAATATCTATGCTTTTTAATATGCTGTCTAGATCGGGCATAGCTTTTCATCCAAGGAGCAAGTGTCTTTTCCTTTCATGCCTACAGTCACCATCTGGAGTGATTTTGGAGCCCAGAAAAATAAAATCTCTCACTGTTTCCATTGTTTGCCCATCTACTTGCCATGAAGTGATGGGACAGAATGCCATGATCTTAGTTTTCTGAATGTTGAGTTTTAAGCCAAATTTTTCATTCTCCTCTTTCACTTTCATCAAGAGGCTCTTTAGTTCTTCTTTGTTTTCTACCATAAGGGTGTTGTCATCTGCATATCTGAGGCTATTGATATTTCTCCCAGCAATCTTGATTCCAGCTTGTGCTTCATCCAGCCAGGCATTTTGCATGATGTGCTCTGCAAATAAGTTAAGTAATCAGGGTAACAATATACAGCCTTGATGTACTCCTTTCCCAATTTGGAACCAGTCTATTTCTCCATGTCCCAATCGAAGCAAATTGGAAGTGGTCAAACAGGATTGGCAAGAGTGAACATTGATATTTCAGAAATGCTGAACTAGAATGGGGCAAATTTAATTCAGATGATCATTATATCTACTAAAGTAGTCAAGAATCTAAGGGATTCTTCCCTCCTAAGGGAATAAATCGAGTAGCCTTCATAGTCACAAAAAGAGTCTGAAATGCAGTACTTGGGTGCAATCTCAAAAATGGCAGAATGATCTCTATTCGTTTCCAAGGCAAACCATTTAGTATCACAATAATCCAAGTCTATGCCACAACCACTAATGCCAAAGAAATTGAATGGGTCTGTGAAGGCCTACAAGACTTCCTAAAGCTAATACACACACAAACACACACACACACAAATTATGTCCTTTTCATCATAGGGGACTGGGATGCAAAAGTAGGAAGTCAAGTCGAACTGGTCATAACAAACACCCTCTTCCAACAACACAAAAGAGAAGACTCAACACATGGACATCAGATTATATTTTTTGTAGCCAAAAATGGAAAAGCTCTATACAGTCAGCAAAAACAAGACCAAGAGCTGACTGTGGCTCACGAACTCCTTAAGTCTGCCAAATTCAGACTTAAATTGAAGAAAGTAGGGAAAACCACTAGACTATTCAGGCATGACATAAATCAAATNCAGCAAAAACAAGACCGAGAGCTGACTGTGGCTCACGAACTCCTTAAGTCTGCCAAATTCAGACTTAAATTGAAGAAAGTAGGGAAAACCACTAGACTATTCAGGCATGACATAAATCAAATCCCTATGACAATGCAGTGGAAGTGACAATTAGATTCATGGAATTGGATCTGATAGAGTGCCTGAAGAACTAAGGATGGAGGTTCATGACATTGTACAGGGGGCAGTGTTCAAGACCATCCCAAAGAAGAAGAAAGGCAAAAAGGTTGTCCAAGGAGGCCTGACAAACAGCTATGAAAAGAAGGGAAGCAAAAGGCAAAGGAGAAAAGAAAAGATTTGAATGCAGAGTTCCAACGAATAGCAGAGAGATAAGAAAGCCTTCCTCGGTGACCAGTGCAAAGAAATAGAGGAAAACAACACAGTGGGAAAGACGAGAGATCCCTTCAAGAATATTAAAGATACCAAGGGAACATTTTTCAAAGTTGGGCTCGATAAAGAACAGAAATGGTATGGACCTAACAGAAGCAGAAGATGTTAAGAAGAGGTGGAAAAAATACACGGAAAACCTATACAAAAAAGTTCTTAATGACCCAAATAAACGCAATTGTATGATTACTCACCTAGAGCCAGACATCCTGGAATGTAAAATCAAGTGGGCCTTAGAAAGCATCACTATGAACAAAGCTAGTTGAAGTGATGTAACTCTAGTCGAGCTATATCAAATCCTGAAAGATGATGCTGTGAAAGTACTACACTCAATATGCCAGCAAATTTGGAAAACTCAGCAGTAGCCCCAGGACTGGAAGAAGTCAGTTTTCATTCCAATCCCAAAGAAAGACAATGCCAAAGAATGCTCAAACTATCGCACAATTGCACTCATCTCAAACGCTAGTAAAGTAATGCTCAAAATTCTCCAAGCCAGGCTTCAACAGTACCTGAAACATGAAATTCTACATATTCAATCTGTATTTAGAAAAGGCAGAGGAACTAGAGATAAATTTGCCAATGTTCTGATGGATCATAGATAAACAATAGAGTTCCAGAAAAAGATCTGCTTCTTCTTTAGTGACTATGCCAAAGTCTTAGACTGTGCAGATCACAACAAAACTGTGGAAAATTCTTCAAGTGATGGGAATAACAAACCACCTTACCTGCCCCCTGAGAAATCTGTATGCAGGTCAAGAAGCAACAGTTAGAACTGGGCATGGAACATTGGACTGGTTCCAAATTGGGAAAAAATGCATATTGTCACCCTGTTTAGTTAACTTATATGTAGAGCCAGTCAGTCAGTTCAGTCGCTCAGTCATGTCTGACTCTTTGTGACCCCATGAATTGCAGTACACCAGGCTTCCCTGTCCATCACCAAATCCAGGCGTTCACTCAAACTCATGTCCATCGAGTCGGTGATGCCATCCAGCCATCTCATCCTCTGTCATCCCCTTCTCCTCCTGCCCCCAATCCCTCCCAGCATCAGAGTCTTTTCCAATGAGTCAACTCTTCACATAAGGTGGCCAAAGTATTGGAATTTCAGCTTTAGCATCAGTCCTTCCAATGAACACCCAGGACTGATCTCCTTTAGGATGAACTGGTTGGATCTCCTTGCAGTCCAAGGGACTCCCAAGAGCCTTCTCCAACACCACAGTTTCTTCACAGTCCAACTCTCACATCCATACATGACTACTGGAAAAACCATATCCTTGACTAGACGGACCTTTGTTAGCAAAGTAATGTCTCTGCTTTTGAATATGCTATCTAGGTTGGTCATAACTTTCCTTCTAAGAAGTAAGCGTCTTTTAATTTCATGGCTGCAATCACCATCTGCAGTGATTTTGGAGCCCCCCAAAACAAAGTCTGACACTGTTTCCACTGTTTCCCCATCTATTTGCCATGAAGTGATGGGACCAGATGCCATGATCTTAGTTTTCTAAATTCTGAGCTTTAAACCAAGGTTTTCCACTCTCATCTTTTACTTTCATCAAGAGGCTTTTTAGTTCCTTTTCACTTTCTACCATAAGGGTGGTGACATTTGCATATCTGAGGTTATTGATGTCTCTCCCAGCAATCTTGATTCCAGCTTGTGCTTCTTCTAGCCCAGCGTTTCTCATGATGTACCCTGCATAGAAGTTAAATAAGCAGGGTGACAATATAGTCTTGATGTACTCCTTTTCTTATTTGGAACCAGTCTGTTGTTCCATGTCCAGTTCTAACTGTTGCTTCCTGACCTGCATATAGGTTTCTCAAGAGGTGGGTAAGGTGAGTACATCATGTGAAATGCTGGTCTGAATGAAGCACAAGCTGGAATCAAGATTGCTATGAGAATAACCTCAGGTATGCAGATGACACCACTCTTATGGCAGAAAATGAAGAAGAACAAAAGAGCCTCTTTATTTAGGATCCAAAATCACTGCAGATGGTGACTGAAGCCATGAAACGAAGACGTTTTTCCTTGGAAGCAAAGCTATGCCCAATCTAGACAGCATATTAACAAGGAGAGACCTTACTTTGCCGACAAATGCCCNATGGTGACTGAAGCCATGAAATGAAGACGTTTTTCCTTGGAAGCAAAGCTATGCCCAATCTAGACAGCATATTAACAAGGAGAGACCTTACTTTGCCGACAAATGCCCATCTATTCAAAGCTATGAGTTTTCTGGCAGTCATGTATGGATGTGAGAGTATATATATATATATATTTATAAGATAGCTGAGTGTTGAAGAATTGAGTTTTGAACTGTGGTGTTGGAGAAGACTCTTGAGTCCCTTGAACTGCAATGAGATCAAACTAGTCAATCCTAAAGGAAATCAGTCCTGAATATTCATTGAAAGTACTGATGCTGAAGCTGAAGCTCCAATATTTTGGCCACCTGATGCTAAAATCTGACTCATTTGAAAGGACCCTGATGCTGGGGATGATTGAAAAGGCAGGAGAGGGGAGGACGGAGGATGAGATAGTTGGATGGCATCACCGACTTGATGGATGTGAGTTTGAGCAAGCTCTGGGAGTTGGTGATAGACAGGGGACCCTGGTATGCTGCATTCCGTGTGGTCACAAAGAGTGGGACACGATTGTGGGATTGAATGGAAGTGAATGATGAGTTATATTGTGAATCTTTCCATCTGGTTTTTAGCCATTTGTATGGTTTCTTTGGCAGAAAATCTATTTAGATTGTCTACTCATTGTTGATTGAGTTTCTTTCTTTCTTTCTTTCTTTTTAAATTGAAGTACAAAAGCTGTTTGTATATTTTGGAGATTAATCCCTTGTTGATCACCTTTTATGTAAATATTTCTCCCATTCTGAAGGTTGTCTTTTCATCTTGTTTATGGATTTCTTTACTGTGCAAAAGCTCTTAAATTTAATTAAGTCCAATTTGCTTATTTTGTTTTCCTGTTTTTATTACTCTACGAAGTTGATTCAAAAACAGCTTGCTGTGATTTATGCCAAAGAGTTTTCTGCCTATGTTTTCCTCCAAGAGTTCTATAGTGTCTGGCCTTACAGTTAGATTGTTAAGCCATTTCGAGTTTATTCTGTGTGTGTTAGGATATGTTCTAATTTCCATGGAGCTCTCTAGTTTACCAGCACCATTTACTGGATAGACTGTCTTTTCTCCATATTATATTTTTGCCTCCTTTGTCCTGTATCAGGAAACTTTAGGGTCTGAGTTATCTCTGGGCTTTCTATCCTGTTTCACAGATCCATTTCTGTTTTTGTGCAAGTACCATACTATCTTGATTACTGTAGCTTTATAATAGAGTCTAATAAAAAAGAAGCCTTATTCCTCCAATTCTGTTTTTCTTCTCAAGATTGCTTTGGCTATTTAGGTTCTTTTGTGTCTCCAAATGAATTTTAAGATTTCTTTGTTCTAATTCAGTGGAAAAAAAAATGCCATTGGTAGTTTGACAGGAATTGCATTAAATCTGTAGATGCTTCGGGTACTATAGTCATTTTCACAATATTGATTCTTCCAATCCAAGAACACGGTATATCTCTCCATGTGTTTGTGTCATTTATAATTTCTTTCATTACTATCTTATACCTTCCTGAGTTTATGTTTTTTGCCTTCTTAGGTAAATTTATTCCTAAGTATTTTACTCTTTTTGTTGCTGTGGTAAATGGGATTGTTTCCTTAATTTCTCTTTCTTATCTTTCATTGTTAGTGTGTAGAAATGCAGAAGATAGTGAGTTAACTTTGAATCCTGCAAGTTTCCCAAATTCATTGATTAGTTCTAATACTTTTCTGGTGATAAGTTTGGAATTTTCAATGTATAGTATCATGTCATCTGCAAACAGTAACAATTTTACATCTTTTCTGATTTGGAATACTTTTTTTTCTACTCTGATTTTCATGTTAAGACTTCAAAAACTAAATTGAATAATAGTGGCAAGAATGCACATTTTTGTCTTATTCCTGATTCTACAGGAAATGCTTAATTTTTTTTTTTCACCATTGAGAATGATGTTTGCTGTGCATTTGCTGTATATGGTCTCTGTTGTGTTGAGACAGGTTTCCTCTATGCCCATTCTCTGGAGAGTTTTTATCATAAATGTGTATTGAATTTTATCAAATGCTATTTTTGCATCTATTGAGGTGATCATATTGTTTTGTTCTTTAGTATGTTAATGTGGTATATCACATTGATTGATTTGTATATACTGTAGAATTGTTTCATCATTGGGGTAAACCCCACTTGATTCTTTTGATGGGTTGTTGGATTCAGTGGAAGTAACAAATAGATTGAAGGGATTAGGTCTGATAGACAGAGTCCTAGATAGCTATGAACGGAGATTCATAACATGGTACAGGAAGTAACGTGAAATGAAAGTTTCTAAGTCATGTTTGACCTTTTGTGACCTCACAGACTGTATAGTTCATGGAATTCTCCAGGCCAGAATACTGGAGTGGGTAGCTTTTCCCTTCTCCAGGGGATCTTCCCAACCCAGGAATCAAACCCAGGTGATCTCACATATTGCAGGCAGACTCCTTACCAGCTGAGCCACAAGGGAAGCACAAGAATACTGGGTGGGTAGCCTATTTATTCCACAGCAGATCTTCCTGACACAGAAATTGAACTATGGTCTCCTGCATTGCAGGCGGATTTTTTAACAACTGAGCTATCAGGGAAGCACTATGGTATAGGAGGCAGATGGTACAAAACCATCCCCAAGAAAAAGAAATACAAAAAGGCAAAATGGTTTTCTGAGGAGGCCTTTATAAGTAGCTGAGAAAAAAAGAGAAGCAAAAGTCAAAGGGGAAAAGGAAAGGTATACCCATCTAAATGCAGAGTTCCAAGAATATCATGATGGGAATACCAGACCATCTTACCTGCCTTGTGAGAGGCCTATATGCACGTCAAGAAGCAACACGTAGAACTGGACATGGAATAACAGACTGGCTCCAAATTGGGAAAGGAGTACATTAAGGCTGCATATTGTCATCCTGCTCATTTAACTTATATGCAGAGTACATCATGTGAAATGCCAGGCTGGATGAAGCACAAGCTGGAATCAAGATTGCCAGGAGAAATATAAATAACTTCAGATATGCAGATGACACTACCCTTATGTCAGAAAGTGAAGAGGAACTTAAAGGGCTTCTTGATGAAAGTGAAAGAGGAGAGTGAAAAAATTGGCTTAAAACTCAACATTCAAAAATCCTGATGCAAAGAACTGACTCCTTGAAAACGACCCTGATGCTGGGAAAGATTGGAGGCAGGATAAGAAGGGGATGACAAAGGATGAGATGGTTGAATGGCATTGATGACTCGATAGACATGAGTTTGAGCAAGCTCCTGGAGTTGGTGATGGACAAGGAAACCTGATGAGCTGCAGTCCGTGGGGTCTCAAAGATTCGGACATGACTGAGTGACTGAACTGAGACTGAGATGGCATCCAGTCCCATCACTTCATGGCAAATAGATGGGGAAACAATGGAAACAGTGGTAGATTTCATTTTCTTGGGCTCCAAAATCACTGCATATGGTGACTGCAGCCATGAAATTAAGAGACACTTGCTCCTTGGAAGAAAAGCTATGGCCAACCTAGACAGCATAATAAAAAGCAGAGACATTACTTTGCCGAAAAAGTCTGTCTAGTAAAAGCTGTGATTTTCCCAGTAGTCATATGAGAGTTGGACCATAAAGAAAGCTGAGTGGTGAAGAATTGATGCTTTTGAAATATGGTGTTGGAGAGACTCTTGAGAGTCCCTTGGACTACAAGGAGATAAAACCAGTAAATCCTAAGGGAAATCAATCCTAAATATTCATTGGAAGGGCTAATGCTGAAGCTGAAGTTCCAATACTTTGACCACCTGATGCAAAGGGCTGACTCATTAGAAAAGATTGAAGGCAGGAGAAGGGGATGACAAAGGATGAGATGGTTGGATGGCATCACCGACTTGGTGGACATGAGTCTGAGCAAACTCCAGGAGTGGATGATGGATAGGGAAGTCTATCATGCTGCAGTCCATGGGGTCACATGAATGAGTGACTGAACTGACTGAACTGGATGCCATTGGGGTGGGGGGGGACATTTTTTTCTCTTTTTGTCTTTGATTTTTCTTTCCCTGTTCAGTTTGAACAGTTCTTTCGGTGAAAGAACTAACGTAATCCATTATGCTTACTGAAACAATTGAAATTATTTCCACCATTATTTTTCAAACGTTGTATTTCTCCTAGTTTTTGTGTTTATTTTAATTTCTCCTATTTACCCTCTTTTGGATTTTTCCCCCCATTGGTATTTTTTATTCCTATATTCTTCCTGATGAGGGTTAAAAAGGAGAGTGAAAAATCTGGCTTAAAACTCAATATTCAGCTCTGTGAAAAATATCGTTGGTAGCTTGATAAGGATAGCTTTGAATCTATAGGTTGCTTTGGGTAGTATACTCATTTTCAGTACATTGATTCTTCCGATCCATGAACATCATATATTTCTCCATCTATTAGTGTCCTCTTTGATTTCTTTCACCAGTGTTTTATAGTTTTCTATATATAGGTCTTTAGTTTCTTTAGGGAGATACATTCCTAAGTATTTCGTTCTTTTCATTGCAATGGTGAATGGAATTGTTTCCTTAATTTCTCTTTCTATTTTCTCATTATTAGTGTATAGGAATGCAAGGGATTTCTGTGTGTTGATTTTATATCCTGCAACTTTACTATATTCATTGATTAGCTCCAGTAATTTTCTGGTGGAGTCTTTAGGGTTTTCTTTGTAGAGGATCATGTCATCTGCAAACAGTCAGAGTTTTACTTCTTCTTTTCCAATTTGGATTCCTTTTATCTCTCTTTCTGCTCCACTGCTGGGCATACACACAGAGGAAACCAAAATTGAGAGAGACACGTGTACCCCAATGTTCATCTCAACACTGTTTATAATAGCCAGGACATGGAAGCAACCTAGATGTCCATCAGCAGACGAATGGATAAGAAAGCTGTGGTATATATACACAATGGAGTACTAGCCATTAAAAAGAATACATTTGAATCAGTTCTAATGAGGTGGATGAAACTGGAGCCTATTATACAGAGTGAAGTAAGCCAGAAAGAAAACCACCAATACAGTATACTAACGCATATATATGGAATTTAGAAAGATGGTAACGATAACCCTGTATGCGAGACAGCAAAAGAGACACAGATGTACAGAACAGTCTTTTGGACTCTG
>SJYQ01014260.1:27291-37495 GCA_006410935.1 Redunca redunca
GCTGGACTGTGAAGAAGGCTGAGCGCCGAAGAATTGATGCGTTTGAACTGTGGTGTTGGAGAAGACTCTTGAGAGTCCCCTGGACTGCAAGGAGATCCAACCAGTCCATTCTGAAGGAGATCAACCCTGGGATTTCTTTGGAAGGAATGATGCTGAAGCTGAAACTCCAGTACTTTGGCCACCTCATGTGAAGTGTTGACTTATTGGAAAAGACTCTGATGCTGGGAGGGATTGGGGGCAGGAGGAGAAGGGGACGACCCAGGATGAGATGGCTGGATGGCATCACGGACACGATGGATGTGAGTCTGAGTGAACTCCGGGAGATGGTGATGGACAGAGAGGCCTGGCGTGCTGTGATTCATGGGGTCTCAAAGAGTCGGACACGACTGAGCGACTGAACTGAACTGAACTGAACTGTCCCCCCACCACCTTTTTCTGGAAAAAATTAGAGCTTTTATATAATAAATCTCCTGGGCATTATACGAGTGTTTCAATCCAAAAACCCCTTTGATAGCCTTCTAGCCTGCCTTCAGGATTCATACAGCTGCACATGTGATTGTTTGAGGCCTCCTGACCTCAGGAGGCACAGGAAGCTTAAAACATCCTAGGAATGTAGGGGCTTCCGAGGAGTCAAAATCATTAGAATAGGACTGATTAAAGGTTTCATTTGTTGAGCCAATACTTGCTGCCAAATTTTCATATCCTTTATTTTTAGATATAGTTGGTATATAGAAAAACAAGTAGTAGACCTGGTATTAGCAACATTAGATCTTTGAGTTAAATACCTTCTTTGTTATAACCCACTGCACCTTTGTTCTATAGAGATGTAACTTTAGTGCTTTAAGGAGATGCAGGTTAAAGAAAAACACTTCAGGGGAAACAAAATTAACATTCATTAAGGAAGAGAGCCAAAAAGTGTTAGCAAGCCTCTTGGCCAGAAGATAATGTAAATCACCTGAGATTTTTTGTATACAAAAAGATATACAGAAAGAGTCTGGGCTGCTAATGCTACATAATTTTGTATTACCCATTGATCTTTATGTGCAATCAAAAATATAAAAGGCCTTGAAGAACAGTAGAGGCCGAAGCCAGTTGCTGGACTGGTTTCCCCCATGTTTCTTCTTTACTCTAATTTCAGGCTGAATTCCCATCTGGGGCGTGGAGGCTCACCATGTCTACTTACTTGTCCTGGCTTCTAAGATCCGTAAGAGAGAGAGCCCAAGGTGGGGCATTCTCCGATATTCAAATGGACACTGGTGGCCTAACGTAGATGGTGCAAGCTCCTTGTCTGGAACTTTATTGGCTTTTCACATAAACCAAGTTATTCAGCCTCTTTTCTCCACTTAATTCTCCTACTATACTATTTCTTCTTAATCTCTTTTATATTTCTAAATAAATAAGTTTTTTCCTTGCCTATGCCATCCACACTTCTAATTTCCCTGGATCCACCGGGGCTGGACCCCGGCAGGATAGAATGAAAGAAATGAAGAAAAATGAGGAAACAGGGTGGGACCTACACCTCTAGTGGGGAGATGTAACAGAGGAGAGGTCTCAGCACTCAGTGAAGCCCCCTCACAGGTGGAAACCAGCTAGCACAGAAAGGGAGCTTAGGGACTTGGAGGGGAGTGCAAATGGTTTGTTAAAGGCAAAAGGTGATGGTCCACACTTCAGCCCTGTATGCCCCAGCCTGAGATGTGTGTCTTTTGGTCCTGAGGGGGGCTGGGCACTGGAACATAGGGTTTGGAGAGCAGACCCAGAGAAACAACAGATGGCTGCAAAGAGACTGTATGAAGGAATGGGAATGAGGAGCTTCACAGGTGGGAAAATTTGTGAAAGAACTCTGGACTACCATCAAAGAACTCCACCATTGTTAAGTGGTGCAGAAGGGACAGGACCACCATTGCAGACTCATTCCCCATATACTAGTGCCTGCCTCCATGGGCCTAAGAGTGATGCCCACCTGAATAGGCTCACCCACCCCTCCTACCCAGGCCTGCAACAGTCCCACCAACCCTGGTAGGCTTTCTTGCCCTTCCTGCCAGCCCTGCCAAACTGCATCATGTTCATCACCACATCTGTCCCTGCCCACCAAGTTGGAAATATGTCCTCTGGGGCAGCCTTGGAAGCAGATACAGGTGGGAAAAACACACACAAAGATGGTGCTGATATCACAGTGGTTGGCTGTTCAACTAAGGAAGAAAAGACAAAAGCTCTCCCTGTGACTGCAGGAGCCTTGAATTCAAACATCATTCTGCAGGCTTTGTAAACTCAATGCCTGTGGGAAGTCTAAAGCAATGTGCTCCTGCAGCTGAAATGGGTCTACTTTAGCAGCTGTGGACTCTATGGAAATCACACACAGGTAGTGGACCAAGTAAGAATCTGAGCTGCCTCCATAGTTACCACATTAGGTCCAGTATATGATTACTGCAGCCCTGAGACTTGACTTTGTTGGATCTGTGCTGATAGCCTTGTGAAAACAGTACTTGGGAGATACTAGGGCCTACTGCTTGCATACCCATTATTAAGGTGGTGGGTGCTGAGTGCATTTCCAAGAAGAGTATAATTTGTGAGCCAGCATGATGGGTAAAAAGTGACACGGCACATTACACTCACAGGTGAACAATTCCAGAAGTAGAAAAGGTCGTGGCTTCTCTCCTAGTGGGAATGATCCAATCCTGCCTATCTCACGGCTCAGAAACAGATTCAGAAGTGTCTACTCCAACAACTAGGGAGAAAACCCTGCCCTTAACAGGGAAATAAGAAGCACAGCACAAAGGAGAGACCCTGATCAATATCCAGGCATGTGTATGTCATCACAATACCAATCAATTTCCCTATCAAGAAGATAACAACCAGCATGCATTGAGGAAAGAGGTGGCAGACATTCATACTAAAAACATCCTTGCACCAAAAAACATTAAACATACAGAAATTACACAGGGACATTCCCACATAAAAATAGTCTTTCAAGACAGTCTGAGGGTCAGTCACTGGGAGGAAGAGTCCTTAGAGCATTTGGCTTTAAAGTCAAGTGGAGCCTGAGTTCAGAGTCTCCACAAAGCATGGAGAAAAAGATACTCCACTTTTGGAAGGTTCACAAAAGACATCACATGCTTTGGGACCCAGAACAAAGCTGATCTCCATAAAAACTTAACTTGGGGTTTGGGAGAGTATTCTGGGGAGGCAGAGGTTAGCTGTAGCTCACTGTATGGGCAAGGGCACTGGTGGCAGAGGACCCATAGAATGTTGATTAGTGTGAGCTCTCCTGGAGTCTCCCTATTTCAGCACCTAGACCTGGACCCACCCAAAAGTGTACAGTCACCAGAGTTGGAACACATAGGAAGAACAACCAGCAAGCTAGGAATATAGCCCCACTCTTCAGCAGACAGGTTACTTAAAGTTGTATTGTACTCACTGTTTCCTCAAAACACATCTTTTGATAATAGAGGGACAATATCCACCTACACCTGCCAGAGGGTAGGCATCCTCCCACAAGGAAGCCTGCAAGAACCCCAAAATCAACCACTCACACTAGGGCAGACATCTTGTAGGCAAGTGAGTGAAGTGAAGTTGCTCAGTCATGTCCGACTCTTTGTGACCCCGTGGACTGTAGCCCACCAGGCTCTTCCGTCCATGGGATTCTCCAAGCAAGAATACTGGAGTGGGTTGCCATTTCCTTCTCCAGGGGAATCTTCCTGACCCAGGGATTGAACCCAGGTCTCCCACATTGCAGGCAGACGCTTTAACCTCTGAGCCACCAGGGAAGCCCACTAGGGAAGCCTCTTGTAGGCAAGAGGACCTACAATCTTGCAGCTTGAGGAAAAAAGACCAAAAATACACAAAGGAAGACAAGAGGAAATGATAGAGAAATATGTTATACATGAAGGAAAAAGATTTAAAAAGTACAAGAACAACTAAATCAAGTGGAGATAGGTAATCTATCTGAAAAATAATTCAGAGTAATGATAGTAAGATGATCTAAAATCTCAGAAAACAAATAGAGGCAAAGATTGAGAAGATATAAGAAATGTTTAACAAGGAGCTAGAAGATTTAAAGAACAAACAGAGTTGAACAATGAAATAATTGAAATGAAAAATACACTAGAAACAATCAATAGTAGAAGAACTGAAGCAGAGGAGCAAATAACTGAGCTGGAAGAAAGAGTGGTGGAAATTATTGCCACAGAACAAAATAAAGAAAAAAAGAAATAAAAGAAATGAGGACAGTTTCAGACCCATCTGGGGACAACATTAAGTGCACCAACATTTGAATTATGGGGAGCCCAGAAAAAGAAGAAAAACAGGAAAAAATAAAAAGAAAGAAAGAAAAAGCCAAAAACATTTCTAACTTGAGAAAGAAAACAGTCACTCAAGTACAGGAAGTGCAGAGAATTCCACAGAAGATTGAACACAAGGAGGAACGTGCAAAGACTAATAATCAAACTAACAAAAACTAAATACAAAGAAAAAATATTAAAAACATTAAGGGAAAAAGCAACAAGAAATATACATGGGCATCCTCATAAGGTTATCAGCTGATTTTTCAGCAGAAATTCTGCAGGCCACGTGAGTGCCATGATATATTTAAAGTGATGAAAGGGGAAAACCTACAATCAAGAATACACAGAAAGGCTCTAATAAAGATGCTAGGGAGATGTCTAAAGCTTTAAGAGATGTAAAAGCTCAGAGAATTCAGCATCAGGAAACCAGATTTACATGAAATGTTAAAGGAACTTGCATGGAAGAGAAAAAAACCACCAAGCAAAAAGTGTTGTACACATATAGACTACTCAGTTCAGTTCAGTTGCTCAGTAGTGTTGGACTCTTTGCAAGCCCATGGACTGCAGCACTCCAGGCTTTCCTGTCCATCACCAACTCCCAGAACTTGCTCAAACTCATGTCCATCAAGTCAGTGATGCCATCCAACCACCTCAACCTCTGTCATCCCCTTCTATCCCTGCATTCAATCTTACCCAGCATCAGGGTCTTTTCCAATAAGTCAGTCCTTAGCATCAGATGGCCAAATTATTGGAGCCTCAGCTTCAGCAACCATCCTTCTAATGAATATTCAGGACTGATTTCCTTTAGGATTGCCTCGTTGGATCTCCTTGCAGTCCAAGAGACTCTCAAAAGTCTTCTCCAACAACGCAGTTCAAAAACATCAATTCTTTGGCACTCATTTTTCTTTATGGTCCAACTCTATGCTCCAATTTCCATACATGACTATTGGAAAAACCATAGCTTTGACTAGATGGGCCTTTTTTGGCAAAGTGATGTCTCTGCTTTTTAATATGCTATCTAGGTTGATCATAGCTTTTCTTCCAAGGAGCATGTATCTTTTCATTTCATGGCTGCAGTCACCATCTCCAGTTATTTTAGAGCCTCACAAAATAAAGTGTGTCACTGTTTCCATTGTTTCCCCATCTATTTGTCATGAAGTGATGGGACCAGATGCCATGATCTTAGTTTTTTGAATGTTGAGTTTTAAGCCAGCTTTTTCACTACCTTCTTTCTGTTTCATAAAGAGGTTCTTTAATTCCTCCTTGCTTTCTGCCATAAGGGTGATGCTATCTGCATATCTGAGGTTATTGATAATTCTCCTGGCAATCTTGTCTCCACCTTGTGCTTCATCCAGCCCAGCATTTCACATGACATACTCTGCATATAAGTTAAATAAGCAGGGTGACAATATACAGCCTTGACATACTCCTGTCCCAATTTGGAACCAGTCTGTTGTTCCATGTCCAGTTCTAACTGTTGTTTCTTGAGCTGCATAAAGATATCTCATGAGGCAGGTAAGGTGGTCTGGTATTCTCATCTCTTGAAAAAATTTCCACGCTTCATTGTCATCCACACAGTCAAAGGCTTTGGAGTAGTCAATAAAGCAGAATTAGATGTTTTTCTGGAACTCTCTTGCTTTTTTTGATGATCCAGTTGATGTTGGCAATTTAATCTCTGGCTCCTCTGCCTTTTCTAAATTCAACTTGAACATCTGGAAGCTCTTGGTTAATGTACTATTGAAACCTCACTTGAAGAATTTTGAACATTGCTTTGCTAGCTTGTGAGATGAGTGTAAATATGCAGTAGTTTGAACATTCTTTGGTATTGTGAATCTTTGGGATTGGAATGAAAACTGACCTTTTCCAGTCCTGTGGCCACTGCTGAGTTTTCCAAACTTGCTGGCATATTGAGTGCAGTGCTTTCACAGCATCATCTTTTAGGATTTGAAATAGCTCAGCTGGAATTCCATCACCTCCATTAGTTTTTTCTGTAGTGATGCTTTCTAAAGCCCACCTGACTTTGGACTCCAGGATGTCTAGCTCTAGGTTAGTAATCACATCATCATGGTTATCTGGGTCATTAAGATCTTTCCTGTATAGTTCTGTATATCCTTGCCACCTCTTCTTAATATCTTCTTCTTTTGTTGGTCCATACTGGTTTTGTCCTTTATTGTGCACATCTTTGCATTTAATGTTCCCTTGGCATCTCTAATTTTCTTGAAGAGATCTCTAGTCTTTCCCATTCTGTTGTTTTCTTCTATTTCTTTGCATTGATCACTGAGGAAGGCTTTCTTATCTCTCCTTGGTAATATTGGATCTTTGCTTTCAGATGGGTATATCTTTCCTTTTCCCCTTTGCTTTTCAATTCTCTTCTTTTCTTAGCTCTTTGTAAGCCCTCCTCAGACAACTATTTTGGCTTTTAGCATTTCTTTTTCTTGAGAATGATCTTGATTACTGTCTTTGTTCAATTTCTTAAACTTCCATCCATAGTTCTTCAGGCAATCTTTCTATCAGATCTAATCTCTTGAATCTATTTGTCACTTCCACTGTATAACCATAAGGGATTTAATTTAAGTCACACCTGAAAGGTCTATTGGTTTTCCCTACTTTCTTCAATTTAAGTCTGAATTTTGCCATGAGACGTTCATGATCTGAGCCACAGTCACTCCCAGTCTTGTTTTTGTTCACTGTATAGAGCTTCTTAATTTTTGGCTGCAAAGTATATAATCAGTCTGATTTCATTTGGTATTGACTATCTGGTGATGTCCATGTGTAGAGTCTTCTCTTGTGTTGTTAGAAGAGGGTGTTTGCTATGACCAGTGTGATTTCTTGCCAAAATTGTTAGCCTTTGCCCTACTTCAAAACCAAACTT
Source organism: Redunca redunca (assembly GCA_006410935.1). NCBI lineage: Eukaryota > Metazoa > Chordata > Mammalia > Artiodactyla > Bovidae > Redunca > Redunca redunca. The sequence goes on from SJYQ01014260.1 coordinate 34,444, forward strand.
GCCTGATACTCCAGCTATCTCTCAACGTCCTACTTTTGTATTCCAATCTCCTATGATGAAAAAGACTTCTATTCTTTTGGTGTTAGTTCTAGGAGGTCATGTAGGTCATCATAAAACTGTTCAATTTCAGTTTCTTTGGCTTTAGAGTTTGGGTCGTAGACTTGGATTACTGTGATACTGAGTGGTTTGCTTTGGAAACAAAGATCACTCTGTCATTTTGGAGATTGCACCCAAGTATTGCATTTCGGACTCTTTTGTTGATATAGACTACTAGTGGGTATAGACCTCAGGTAGACTAATATTTCATTGGAAATACAAACCAAAAAACTACAATATATGCCGCTGCTGCTAAGTCGCTTCAGTTGTGTCCGACTGTGCTACCCCATAGACGGCAGCCCACCGAGCTCCCCCATCCCTGGGCTTCTCTAGGCAAGAATACTGGAGTGGGTAGCCATTTCCTTCTCCAATGCATGAAAGTGAAAAGTCAAAGCGAAGTCGCTCAGTCGTGTCCGACTCCTAGCGACCACATGCACTACAGCCTACCAGGCTCCTCCGTCCATGGGATTTTCCAGGCAAGAGCACTGGAGTGGGGTGCCATTGCCTTCTTCTACTACAATATATACACACACACAAACAGATAAAACAGCTCAAACACAACACCAAAGATAGTAATCAAATTACAAGAGAACAAAAGTAGGTTAAAAAAAATTTTTTAAGCAAATCCAAAACAATTTTTAAAAATGTCCATAGGAACATACATATCAATAATCACCTTAAATATAAATGGATTTAATGCTCAAACCAAAAGAAATAGACTGCTTGAATGAATATAAAAATAATACCCAAATATATGCTATCTACAAGAGACCCACTTCAGATCTAGGTACATGTACTGAACGTGACAGAATGGAAAAAGCTATTCCATGTGAATGAAATCTAAAATAAAGCTGGAGTAGCAATACTCAAACCAGAAAAAGAAAAATAAGAAAAATAAACATTAAAATAAAGACTGTTACAAGAGTGAAGGAAAACCACTACATAATGATAATGATCAATGGATCAATTCAAAACTGGAAATATAATACACCCAACACAGGAATACTACATATATAACTCAACTGCTGACAGCCTTAAAGGAGGAAATCAACAGTAACACAGAAGTACTGGAGATGTTAAATATCCCAGGTACTCCAATAGACAGATCATAGATATAGAAAATTAATACAGAAACACATGGCTTAAATGATGCATCAGACCAGACAGACTTAATTGATATTCATAAAGCATTCCATTCAAAAGCAGCAGAATACACTTTCTTCTCAAGTGCATACAGGATATCATCAAGGAGAGATGACTTCTTGGGCCAAAAATCAAGCCTCAATACATTTAAGAAAAATTAAATGATATCAAGCAAACTTTTCTTACTACAACATTATCAGATTAGAAATCAACTACAGGGGAAACCCTGTTAAAAAAAAGAAAAAACACAAACACATAGATGCTAAAGAGTATGTTATTAAAAGACCAAGGATCACTGAAGAAATCAAAGAATAAACTTTAAAACAATTAAAAACCTAGAGGAAAACAACAACAACAAAAACAACAGTTCACAACTCATAAGATTCACTGAAAAGAATTCTAAAAAGAAAGTTTATAGCAATATGCACTTATCTCAGAAAACAAACAAAAAAATCTCAAATTAAAAAACTATCCTTATACCTAAAATAACTAGAGAAATAACAAACAAAACTCGTTAGTAAAAAGAAAAAAATCAGAAAAATCAAAGCAGAAATAAATGAAACAGAGGCATGGAAAATGATAGCAAACATTAATGAAACTAAAAGCTGGTTCTTTGTGAACATAAACAAAATTGATAAACCTTCAGCCAGACTCAGCAAGAAAAAAATAGGGACAGAGCTCAAATCAATGAAATTACAAATTAAAAAAGGAGAGGTTACAATGGACTCCACAGTAATACAAAGGATCATAAGATGCTACTAAAAGAAACTACACACCAGTAAAAAGGAAAACCTAGAAGAAATGGAAAGATTGTTAGATACGAGCTTCCAAGACTAAACCAGGAGGAAATAGAAAATACTAACAGAACAATCACAAGTAATGAATCTAAACTCTTATTAAACATCTTTCAACAAACAAAGTCCAGGACCAGATGGATTCACAGGTGAATTCCATCAAATATTTAGAGAAAACTTAAGAATAATCTTTCTGAAACTTTCCAGAAAATTGCAGAGGAAGAAACACTTCCAAGTTTATTCTAAAAGGCCATCACCACACTGATAACAAAACCAGACAAAGATATTACAAAAAAAGAAAATTATAGATCAATATTGCTGATTAACACAGATGCAAAAATCCTCAACAAAATACTATCAAACCAAAGATAACAACTCATTAAAAGAATCACACACCATGATCAAGTGGCGTTCATCCCAGTAAATTCTTCCATAAAAGCAAGTCGATCAATGTGATACACGATACTAACAAATTGAAGAAGAAAAACAATATGATCATCTCAATAGATGCAGAAAAAGCTTTTAACAAAATTGAACACCAATTTATGATAATTCTCCATAAAATGAGTGTACAGTGAAGCTACCTCAACATAACAAAGACTATATATGACAAACCAACAGCTAAGATCATTCTCAATGCTGGAAAACTGAAAATATTTCCTCTAAAATCAGGGACAAGACTATGATTTCCACTCTTACCACTTTTATTCAACATAGTTTTGGAAGTCCTATCCATGCCAATCAGAAAAGAAAAAGAAATCCAAATATGAATATAAGAAGTAAAACTCTCTGCTTGCAAATGGCAGTATACATTGAAAATTCTAAACACTCTACCAGAAAACTATTCAATACTGGAGTTTACGAATTAATCTGGTAAAGTTTCAGGATACAAAATTAATACACAGAAATCTCTTGCATTCCTATACACTAACAACAAAAGATCAGAAAGAGAGATTAAGGAAACAATCACATTACAATTACATCAAAAATAATAAAATACTTAGAAATAAACCCCTACA
>SJYQ01014260.1:59623-72801 GCA_006410935.1 Redunca redunca
TAACATCTAGGCAGTGTTCAAGGAACACTAGTGCGCAGAAGAGTAGAAATACATGTTCTGGACATTTAAAAGGCAGAGTAATCCCCCTTTGTAAATTTAGAGTGAATTGATGGCTTGCCAGCTTCTATGCATCTGATTAGTCTTCTCAGGTATGCTAGGTGGGTAAAGAACCCACCTGCCAATGCAGGAGACCTCAGAAACATGGGTTCGATCCCTGTGGGGTCAGAAGGATCCCCTGGAGGAGGGAATGGCAACCCACTCCAGTATTCTTACCTGGAGAATTCCATGGACAGAGGAGTTTGGCGGGCTACAGTCCCTGGGGTCTCAAAGAATCAGACATGACTGAAGTAACTTAGCATTTGCACATGCATGCATCTGATTAACATGAATCAGTACTCCCCTCATCCCACCCCTGGGTGTGATCGGGTCTGGGGGACCTGGAGTTCTTCGGTCAGCAGTGCAAACAAGCCCTAGTGAGTGGGCTCCCTGGGCTGCGGTAAGCAGGCAGAGCTCACCCAGCCTCCCCAGACAGCGCCTCAGAAGCCCCCAATTCAGACACACCCATTGTTGGCAGTTGTTTTTGAATCAGAGCTTGCCTGCAATCTATTAGGTACTTTTCACCCATTGGTACCCCTGGCTATTCAGGCTTGATTGCATTTAAGAGAGGAGCTGAACAGAGGATTCTAGTGTGTATTTCAGGGATTCAGAGGAGAGTGGTGGGCTAGGAGGAGCCTTGGGAAAGATGATACTGTGATCAGACAGGCTGGGTGAATTTAACGTCCATCTGCATTTGGATGGAGACATTTCTAGGTCTCCAGTGCTGAGCAAATGTGTCTGCAGATTTGTTTCGTAGGTTATTCCAAAGACTGGAAGATATGTGGGCTCCTTTAGAGACCTGTATTTAACAGGATGGTGTCACAGAGGTCAAGGAAAGGAATGTTTTGAGAAAAATGGACCAATCAGATGGGGTGGGTATTCCTGAGTGAGCATGTGTGTGTCCTTCTGCATGTGTGGCCAAAGGAGAGTGGGGAAGAAATACTGAGTGTGACTTCTAACCTGTTGAGTTTAAAAGTCCTGTTATGTTACCTCGATAGAAATTGTCAGTGAAGAGCCAGAGTTGGAGAGTTACTGGGATGCTGAAGGGACCAGAGTAGGGCAGTCAGTGAACTACCCCAGGGACAGGCCACAGGACAAGTAGAATGGGTCAAGGCAGAACCTAGAGGCCCATGTCCAGGGGCCTGGAAGGGAAGAGATAGTGCCTGCATTGATGGTGAATCAGACCATTCAGAACTTGTTGTGACTGGCCAGGACCCAGACTACCCCCAGTTTGTGAATTTTTTTTCTAACAAACAACTTTATATTAGTTTCATGTATGTAGCTTAATGATTCAGTATTTATATTGTGAAGTGATCACTATAAGTCTAGGTAACATCTGTCACTATACAGTTACAGAATTTGTGTGTGTGTGTGATGAGAACTTTTAAGATCTATTTTAGCAACTTCCTTGATAGCTCAATTGGTAAAGAATCCACTTGCAATGCAGGAGACCCCAGTCGATTCCTGGATCGGGAAGATCCTCTGGAGAAGGGAAGGGCAACCCAGTCCAGAATTCTTGGGCTTCCCTTGTGGCTCAGCTGGTAAAGAATCCACCTGCAATGCGGGAGACCTGGGTTCGATCTCTGGGTTGGGAAGATCCCCTGGAGAAGGGAAAGGCTACCCTCTTCAGTATTCTGGCCTGGAGAATTCCATGGGGTCGCAAAGAGTTGGACACGACTGAGTGACTTTCACTTAGCAACTTTCAAATATGCAATACAGTATTATTAACTGTAGTCAGCATGCCGTTCACTGCATTCTCTGACTTACCTATTTTATACCTGGAGGTTTGCACCTTTTGACCATCCTCACCCATTTCATCCCCTGTCCCTACCCCCTGCACCTGCGACTTGCAACCAGCAGTCTATCTTCTTTATCTATGAGCTTGGCTGTGTGTGTATGTTTTAAAAATTCCACATATAAGGGAGATTATAAGGTGTTTGTCTTTCTTTATCTGACTTATTTCACTTAGTAGGATGCCCTCAAGTAACATTCACATTTTTGCAAATGGCAGGATTTCACTCTTTATGATGGCTAGATAATATTCTATTGTATATATGTACCACACTCTTGAGAGTCCTTTGGACTGCAAGGAGATCCAACCAGTCCATCCTAAAGGAGATCAGTCCTGGGTGTTCATTGGTAGGACTGATGTTGAAGCTGAAACTCCAATACTTTGGCCATCTGATGTGACTCGTTGACTCAGTGGAAAAGACCCTGATGCTGGGAAAGATTGAGGGCAGGAGAAGGGGACGACAGAGGATGAGATGGTTGGATGGCATCATCGACTCAATGGACATGGGTTTGAGTGGACTCTGGGAGTTGGTGATGGACAGGGAGGCCTGGCGTGCTGTGGTTTATGGGGTTGCAAAGAGTCAGACACAACTGAGTGACTGAAGAACTGAACCACATCTTTATCCATTCATCCATCAATGGACAGCTAGGTTTTTTTTCTATATCTTGGCTATTGTAAATAGTGCTGCAGTGAACATGAGATTCAGATATCTTTTCAAGTTCCTGTTTTCATTTTCTTTGGATAAATATCCAGAATTGGAATTGACCATGTGGCAATTCTAGTGTAAAATTTTTGAGGTATCTCTATATTGGTTTCTGTGGTGGTTGCACCAATTTATATTCCCACTAATAGTGCAGAAGGGGTTCTCCTTTCTCCACATCCACAACAACATTTGTAACCTCTCTTGCTTTTGGTGATGGCCATTCTGACAGGTGTGAGGTGATACCTCATTGTGGTTCTGACTTTCATTTCCCTCATGATTGGTGATGTTGCGTATCTTTTCATCTGCCTGTTGATCATCTGTATTTCTTCTTTGGAGAAATGTCTGCTTAAGTCTTCTGCCCATTTTTGGATTGGGTTTGTTTTTTTGTGTTGTTGTTGTTGAGTTGTATGAGCTGTTTGTATATTTTGGAGATTAAGGCCTTGTCAGTCACATCATTTACAGATATTTCTGAGATGAGATTTTAAACATTATGACTTAAGATCTCAAGAGATCTATCATCAGATCTAATTTTAACTGTTGATATAAGGTGGAAATCAATCTCTTTCTTAGTTTTTTCCTACAGTATTTTTAAAATTTATTTAGTTTTAATTGAAGGATAATTGCTTTACAGTATTCACTAATTGTGTTGGTTTCTACCAAACATCAACATGAATCAGCGATAGGTTTACCCATGTCTGCTCTCACTTGGCCCTCCCTCCCACTTCCCTCCCCATCACTCCTCTAGGTTGTTACCCAGCTCTGGGTTGAGTTTCCTGAGTCATACAGCAAAGTCCCATCTAGTTTACATATGGTAATGTATGCTTCCATATTACTCTCTCGTACATCCCACCCTCTCCTTCCTCCTCCCCAAGTCGTGTCCATAAGTCTGTTCTCTATGTCTGTGTCTCCATTACTGCTCTGCAAATAGGTTCATGAGTACCATCCTTCTAGATTCCATATATATGCATTAATATACGATATTTGTTTCTCCCTTTCTGACTTACTTTCCTACGGTATTTTTTTCATTTAGTGTAAGTACCAAGAAACCATTAAAATAACAATCGCAAGAGAAAAAAATGATCAACATTAAGGGTAAAAGAAAATGAATAGTATGAAAAAGTAGCATTTTTTTCACCATTGTTTTTCCATAGTTCATTTAAACATCTGGGTCTTAGTTGATATTTACTGTACTGGAGAATTCCCTGTATGCCCCATGGCAAATGATTGAGGAAATGAATGCTTCAGAGGAAGCTGTACTCAGTTCTTCTGGAGAGAGAAAAAGAGCCTCACTTGAGAACCAAGACTGTGTTCTCAGAGAGTTTGATGCTTTTATAAATGAAACATCATTCTAGAAATAGAGACAAAAATCAATAAACATGGCAGCATAGTTGTTGATGGTTGACTGAACTAAAGGTTCTTATCCAGCTGTGTACTTGTGTGTTATTTGATTTAACAAAACTACCTTTGAGGAAACTTATTTGTAGGGAGTGCAGGGAAAATGGACCAAGATATGAAACAATCTAAGCGTATTTACACACCGTATGAAAACCCAGCACAGAAGCAGGGGCAAAATACTGTAATAGCTAAAGCATTTTCAGAAGAATTTAACATTCAACAGACGAGTTTAACAGCCCCCATTGGTGAGGGGACTCAATCCACCTTGTCCTCTGTCTCGATGATGAGATGTGAAACCTTGTTTTTCCTGTAGAGTTGCTTTGGCTCAGCCCCTGCCCTGCCCTACAATCCACTGGCCCTGCCATCGGGTCCCTGTGCCTCGTTCATGTCACATCCTCACCTGCCTCCTTCCCAGCTTGGATTTTGGGGTCTCCGGTGATAGCCCTTCTTTGGCATAAACCTGAATTCTGTTGTTGTCTCTCTCAGGGGACTCCCCTGTCTGAACCCATCCCCTGGTCTATGTCTGCCCCAGGAAGGTGGACAGGCTGGAAAACCACAAGCACGCCAAGGGTTCATAGCCGTCGATCTCAAGAGGTCCTGCTCCATTTGTCAGCCCCTCTTCTCAGTACCTGTCTGCATCTGAGATGCACTGGGAAAGTTACGGGCTTATCTGGTTTTTGCCAGAGTAGCACTGGCATATCTATAGCAGATACTTAAAAAAAAATTATTGGAGTATGGTTGCTTTACAGTGTTGTTAGTTTCTCCTGTACAGCAAAGTGAATCAACTGTATGTGTATATCCCCCCTCTTTTTTGAATTTCCTTCCCATTTAGATCAACACAGAGCACTGAGTAGCACTCCCTGTGCTATTCTGTAGGTTCTCATTCATTATCTATTTCATACATAGTAGTGTATCTATGTCAATCCCAACCTCTCCATTCATCCCACCCACCCCCACGCCTTTCCTCCTTGGTGTGTTTTCTATGTCTGTGTCTCCATTTCTGTTTCACAAATAAGATCATCTGTACAATTTTTTGCAAAAGTAGGAAGTCAAGAAACACCTGGAGTAACAGGCAAATTTGGCCTTGGAGTACAGAATGAAGCAGGACAAAGGCTAATAGAGTTTTGCTTAGAGAACGCACTGGTCATAGCAAACACCCTCTTCCAACAACACAGGAGAAGACTCTACACATGGACATCACCAGACGGTCAATACTGAAATCAGACTGAGTATATTCTTTGCAGCCAAAGATGGAAAAGCTCTATACAGTCAGCAAAAACAAGACCGGGAGTTGACTGTGGCTCAGATCATGAACTCCTTATTGCCAAATTCAGATTTAATTGAAGAAAGTGGGCAAAACCACTAGACCATTCAGATATGATCTAATCAAATCCCTTATGATTATACAGTGGAAGTGAAAAATAGATTTAAGGGACTAGATCTGATAGACAGAGTGCCTGATGAACTATGGATGGAGATTCGTGACATTGTACAGGAGACAGGAATCAAGACCATCCCCAAGAAAAAGAAATGCCAAAAAGTAAAGTGGCTGTCTGAGGAGGCCTTGCAAATAGCTGTGAAAAGAAGAGAAGCAAAAAGCAAAGGAGAAAAAGAAAGATATTCCCATTTGAATGCAGAATTCCAAAGAATAGCAAGGAGAGATAAGAAAGCCTTTCTCAGTGATCAATGCAAAGAAATAAAGGAAAACAATAGAATGAGAAAGACTAGAAATCTCTTCAAGAAAATTAGAGATAGCAAGGGAACATTTCATGCAAAGATGGGCTCAATAAAGGACAGAAATGGTATAGACCTAACAGAAGCAGAAGAGGTGGCAAGAATACACAGAAGAACTGTACAAAAAAGAGCTTCATGACCAAGATAATCACAATGGTGTGATCACTTACCTAGAGCCAGACATCTGGAATGTGAAGTTAAGTGGGCCTTAGAAAGCATCACTACAAACAAAGCTAGTGGAGGTGATGGAATTGCAGCTGAGCCATTTCAAATCCTAAAAGATGATGCTGTGAAAATGCTGCACTCAATATGCCAGCAAATTTGGAAAAGTCATCAGTGGCCACAGGACTGGAAAATGTCAGTTTTCATTCCAATCCCAAAGAAAGACAATGCCAAAGAATGCTCAAACTACCACACAGTTGTACTCATCTCACATGCTAGTAAAGTGATGCTTAAAATTCTCCAGGCCAAGCTTCAGCAATACGGGAACTGTGAACTTCCAGATGTTCAAGCTGGTATTAGAAAGGGCAGAGGAACCAGAGATCTAATTGCCAACATCCTCTGGATCATGGAAAAAGCAAGAGAGTTCCAGAAAAACATCTATTTCTGCTTTATTGACTATGCCAAAGCCTTTCACTGTGTGGATCACAACAAACTGTGGCAAATTCTGAAAGAGGTGGGAATACCAAACTACCTGACCTGCCCCTCGGGAAACCTGTATGCAGGTCAGGAAGCAACAGTTAGAACTGGACATGGAACAGCAGACTGGTTCCAAATAGGAAAAGGAGTAAGTCGAGACTGTATATTGTCACCCTGTTTATTTAACTTATATGCAGAATACATCATGAGAAATGCTGGACTGGAAGAAGCACAAGCTGGAATCAAGATTGCCGGGAGAAATATCAATAACCTCAGATATGCAGATGACACCACCCTTATGGCAGAAAGTGAAGAACTAAAGAACCTCTTGATGCAAGTGCAAGAGGAGAGTGAAAAAGTTGGTGTAAAGCTCAACATTCAGAAAACTAAGATCATGGCATCTGGTCCATCACTTCATGGCAAATAGATGGGGAAACAGTGTAAACAGTGGCTGACTTTATTTTGGGGGGGCTCCAAAATCACTGCAAATGGTGATGGCAGCCATGAAATTAAAAGACACTTACTCCTTGGAAGGAAAGTTATGAGCAACCTAGATAGCATATTAAAAAGAAGAGACATTACTTTGTCAATAAAGGTCCATCTAATCAAGGCTATGGTTTTTCCAGTGGTCATGTATGGATGTGAGAGTTCGGCTATAAAGAAAACTGAGTGCCGAAGAATTGATGCTTTTGAACTGTGGTTTTGGGGAAGACTCTTGAGAGTCCCTTGGACTGCAAGGAGATCCAACCAGTACATCCTAAAGGAGATCCGTCCTGGGTGTTCATTGGAAGGACTGATGTTGAAGCTGAAACTCCAATACTTTGGCCACGTGATGAGAAGAGCTGACTCATTTGAAAAGACCCTGATGCTGGGAAAGATTGAAGGCAAGAGGAGAAGGGGATGACAGAGGATGAGATGGTTGGATGGTATCACCAACCCAATGGACATGAGTTTGAGTAAGCTCCAGGAGTTGGTGATGGACAGGAAAGCCTGACGTGCTGCAGTCCATGGGGCTGCAAAGAGTCAGACATGACTGAATGACTGAACTTAACTGAAAGTCATTGGGATATTTGAATGCAGCCTCCAGAAAGACTTGAGCAATGGGCTGACGGATAAAGATGCTTAAAGCTAATAAAGGCCCCCAGCCCTGAAGAGTCACTTCACGTCTAAAGAAGACGCTCTCCTGCACACACCGGGGACCATAAGCTTTCAACCCACGTATGTGATTGGAGGGGCCAGGCAGGACCAGTACATAATTTGCAAGGCTCTAGGCAAAATGAAAATGGCAAAATGAAAAATCCCATGGACAGAGGAGCCTAGTAGGCTACAGTCCATGGGGTCACAAAGAGTGGGAGATGACTGAGTGACTTCATTTAGGCAAAATGAAAATGGGGGCCCTTGGTCAAAAAATTATTAATAATTTCAAGAAAGTGTCAGCAGAGCATTAAACCAAGAGTGGGGCCTTCCTGAATGCAGGGTCATGTGGCCACGGAGCACACCATGGGCTACGGTGCGGGGGGGGGCACTCTGCAGAAAGAGAGAGGCAGTGGGACTTCTCTCAGCAGAGCCGAGGGGTCCCGAGGAAAAGTGAGCCTGCTGTCCGCCAACCGAGCCCCTCCAAGAGTGAGAGACAAACAGAGGCTACAGGGAACAGGGGTTCCGTCTGAGCAGTTCCGCTTTATTGCTGCAAGCTCCCTGCTTATATAGGCAAGCGGGGGGTGNNNTGGGGGGGGTGGGTTTGCACCAATTAAGTTAAAGGTCAAATTGTCATGAGCCATCATTATAACAGGAGTCTATGGTGATCACGTGCTGTTATAACAGGAGTCTATGGTGATCACGTGCTGTCCACATGCACGGAAACCAAGAGAACCAGCCAATCAGAAGTTTTGACAATATAGACCACACCCCCATCTCTTCCACCAGACGCCATCTTAGTTTCCGTTTCCCACCGCAAAGCTCGCCGTTTTCTATTTTAAGGTTTCCCATTTAGGGCCCCACACTACAGGAGATATAAGTTCCTCTGACAAGGGCTTCAAGATCCCAGCTGACGGTCACACCAGCCAGGGTCACTGAACGCCTTGCTTCATCTCAATACATGAGATGGTTACTTCATGTATTGTCCCTGTGGGACACAGCAAGTGGTCTTATTTTCCCTCTTTTTTCAGATCGTAGACCCAAGGCACAGATAGGTTAAGTTACTTGTGTGTGGTCACACAGCACAAAAGTGGGGAAGCCAAAATACAAACCAGGTCCGTCAAATGCCAGGACCTATGCCCTTAGCAGCACCCTATCACATCTCCAGAGCATCTTTTAGTGAAAATGCTGAGGTACGTTAGATTTCTGGGGGCTGCCGTGACTCCCTCTGAAGGTGCCAAGGACGGTACAGTCTGGATTCCTCTCCTGTCTTCTGGTGGCCTCGGGCAGTTCTCAGCCTGCAGACACAGGGCTCCAGTCTCGGCTCCCATCCTCCCACAGAGTCCTTTCTCCGCATCTGCACATGGTTCTCTCTTTGCATGTGTGGGTTCAAATTTCTTTTTTTATAAGGACCCTAGTCATATTAGATTATGGACCATCCAAAGACCTCATCTTAACCTGATGAAATCTGCATGGACCCTATTTCCAAATAAAGGGTCTGTTCAGTGTGGTGTTGGGATCAGGTCTCTCACTGATCTTTCTGGAGGGGTATCATTCAACCCATGCTGCTGCTGCTGCTAAGTCCCTTCAGTCATGTCCGTCTCTGTGCGACCCCATAGACGGCAGCCCACCAGGCTCCCCCATCCCTGGGATTCTCCAGGCAAGAACACTGGAGTGGGTTGCCATTTCCTTCTCCAGTGCGTGAAAGTGAAGTCGCTCAGTTGTGTCCGACTCTTAGCGACCCCGTGGACTGCAGCCTACCAGGCTCCTCCGTCCATGGGATTTTCCAGGCAAGAGTACTGGAGTGGGGTGCCACTGCCTTCTCCCCATTCAACCCATAGCAGGATGTAAAGTTGGAAACTGATCAAATGAGCAGGAAGTGTGACCAGCTCACATGGTCAGAAGTAGAGTCGGGTATTCTCGGTGGTGAGTGGTTACTCTGTGGTCAAAGTGCCCAATAGGAATCGCCTCTCTCCTGCCCTCCTGCCTCGTTCTTGGGGCAGGGAGTTCTCAGCACCCTCCCAGCAGTGGATGGAAGCTGAGAATGGGAAGAGAAGTGTTAAAGAAACGACAGGCAGACTGCTGTCTTGACTGCTGGTTTGGAGATGTACTGGCCATTAAACCACCACAGTGGTTTCAGCAATCGCCACGGTGCTGGGTCCCTGAAGAGGCTGACTCTTAATGAACCATCTGCTTCTCATTCTGCTGACTCAGGATAGGTAGAGACCAGATGACTTGACTGGGGGAATGAGTAGTAAAACTTTCAGATCCCTAAATAGTGCAGTGATGCTGATCACAGCCTATTAAAAATATAAAAATTTAGCTTTGTACAAAACTCACGGACCTGCCCTTGCTTTCCCCCTGACCAACACTGTGACCTTGGTGGTTCCTTTGTTGAACCCTGGGGTTCTGTCCCGTGGAACCACTGCTGTCTTGCCGGGGCAGGAGTTGGGGATCTGTGCAGATCTCTATCTACTCTTTTTTTCCCCAGAAGACTGGTGCGGGCAGAATTCAGGTTTCTGAACTCATCTTGCGTCTGAACTGGCTCCAGCATCCCTTGCCCCGCTGAGTTGGGTACTTAAGTGGGAGAGAGCCTTGGGATTGTTCAAGAAGATAGGTGACAACACTCGCCATCAGTAAAACCAACCCTGACTTGTGTTTCCAGAGGAAGTCAGACAGGAATGTGCCCTGGGCACATTGTATTTTTCTTGGAGCAACATGTGATAAAAGTGATATTTTTTCAAGTAGAGGAGTGGGGAAAAGATCAAGAAGCCCAATATTGCAGGAGATGGAGAAGAATATTTAGACGGAAAAAGCCATTATCCAACCCCCCACCCCCCCACTCCAGGTCTGCTCCCACTGTGGCATGTGAAGGAATTGGAAGTGCCCGGAGAAAAGCATTCCTATCCTAGAAAAGAGGTTAGAAGGGAGTGAAACCCTTGCATTCTTTCAAAGTGCTATTGAGTACCATGTGTCAGGCCCTGAAATGAACAGGTGTGGTACCCATTTTGTGTTTCTCTGAGTCTTCCTGGCCATCGCCCCAGTCCAGGTCATCTTCATATCTTGTGAGGAGGAGGACGTTATTGTTGCCCTCTATCTGCTGGTTCTGCATTGGTGGATTTAGCCAATTGTGGATCGAAAACATTAAAAAAAAAAAAATTCCAGAAACTCCTCCCAAACAAAAACTTGAATTTGCTGTGTACTAGCAACTATTTGGGCTTCCCAGGTGGCGCCAGTGTAAAGAACCTGCCTGCCAATGCGAATGCAGAATAAGAGGTTTGGGTTCAATCCCTGGGTGGGAAAGATCCCCTGGAGAAGGAAATGGCAGCCCACTCCAGTATTCTTGCCTGGAAAATCCCATGGACAGAGGAGCCTGGCAGGCTGCAGTCCATGGGATCGTAAAGAGCTGGACACGACTGAAGCGACTTAGCACACAGCAACTGTTTGGTAGCATTTACCTTGTATTAACAACTGTTTCCCTTATATTAGCTATCATAAGTAATCTGGAGATGACTGAAAGTGTATTGGAGGGGGGACTTCCTTGGCGGTCCAGTGGTTGGGAATCTGCCTTCCAATGCAGGGGGTACAGGGTTGATGCCTGGTCAGGGAACTAAGATCCCAGAAGCCCCCATGCGCCATATCAAATCGCAGTCAAAAATAGAGTATATCAGAGGATGTGCATAGGTTGAAAATGTTTCAGCTCAAGGGATGATGCTGGTTCATTTGTCTTAGCTGCTTGTCTTCCCAGCAGACAGAGCCCCTTGGGTGGTTGGGACTCAGAGGACTTTCACGTGTGGCGCCCTCTAACACAGGGTTCAGGGTTTCCGAGTCTGATGGAGAAAGGCTGAAGACTTCTCCATTGAGACTGAAGAAACCACTTGATTTTGGCAGGAGCCTGTCGATAGAATCGTGAGGGCTGACCGTCCTGGGAGTCCTGGTGAGAACTGGCCTTTGCTGAGTCTGCACAGTCCATGTGCTGTCTTATCAGGCCTGCTCCTGCCGGTCCTGAAGCTGGGCAGTCTTCTTATACCCGTTTGACATGGGGAAGATGGAGGCTTGGACCACACCAGTGACCTGACCTGCTCAAGGTCAACCTAATCAGGGCTGGACAGCATGGCCCCAGGTGCATCCATGGACAGAGCCTGATTCTCAAGAGTCAGCAGGCTGAGGAACTTTCTGTCTTATGATGGTGTGGGTGGGTGTGGGACTCAGTGCCTCCAAGAGCCTGTGACCCCTCCTACCATTGTCTGATCCTCCCCCTCCCCATGTCTGTAGAAAAATACCCAGGAAATCTGGCTGCACAATTTCCCTCTGAAATAGAAATACACAAATATTTTTGTGATGTTTATAGTTCATTAAACAGTTTCCTAGGTGTCCTCAAGCCTCCATCCTTTCTGTGCCCTAAAGTCTACCATTAATTTTTTTGCAGCGAGTTGATGAAATAGGAAAGGGAGTGAAGGGAGGCAGTCGTGGGGCGAGGGCCGAGGTGCACTGCCCCACCCCCGCCCTACCCTGCCTTTAACTGTCTTCTCTTTTTATTTTAAGGCTGGATTGCTGGTGGACTGCCAAATTCTCATCTTTAATTAACAAAATAATTTCAGCTAACAAACTGGTTATAGCTTTTTCCTTTCTTTTAGTTGTGACATGTAACAGAATTTTGGCTTCCCTTATATCTCAGTTGGTAAAGAATCCCCCTTCAATTCAGGAGACCCCAGTTCGATTCTCTGCTGGAGAAGACATAGGCTACCCAATCCAGTATCCCTGGTGGCTTAGCTGGTAAAGAATCCACCTGCAATGTGGGAAACCTGAGTTTGACCCCTGGGCTGGGAAGATCCCCTGGAGAAGGGAAAGGCTACCCACTCCAGTATATATAACAGAATTTACCATCCTAACTATTTTAAGGGCACGGTTCAGCGGCATTCAGATTTTTGTACAGCCATCACCACCATCCATCCACAGAACTCTTCACATCTTTCTCAAATACCCAATAAACAATAACTTCAGCATCTGGCATTCACTGTTCTACTCTCTGTCTCTGATTTTAACAACTCTAGGTACTTCATATAAGTAGAATACTACAGTATTTGTCTTGTTTATCCGCCTACTTCATATAGCATAAATACCACTATGTATTTACCACATGAAATACTGGCTTATTTCACTTAGCATCATGTCCTCCAAGTTCAACCATATCGTAGTATGTGTCAGAATTTCCTACTTTTTAAAAGCTGAATTGTAGTCCATTGTATGTAAGACCATATTTTATTTATCCATTCATCTATCAGTGGACACTTGGGTTGCTTCTGCCTTTTGACGATTGTAAATAATGCATCTATGAACATGCATGTTCAAATATCTCTTTGAAAGAGATATTTGTCTTCAGTTTTTAGGGGTGTATACCCAGAAGTGGAATTGCTAGATAATATGGTAATTCTACTACCATAGATATTCTATTACCGTAGATAATATGGTAATTCTATGATAATTCTTTAATTTCTTGAGAAACTGCCATACTGTTTTCCATAGCAGCTGCACCATTTTGCATTCCCACCAAGAGTTCACAAGGGTTCCAGTTTTTCCACATCTTTGCTAACACTTGTTATTTTGGTTTTTGTGGGGTTTTGGGGGGAGGGGGTAATAGTCATTCTAATAGATGACATAGTGTCTCTTCGTGGTTTTGATTTG
>SJYQ01014260.1:73194-89013 GCA_006410935.1 Redunca redunca
CATCAAAGACATTTTAAAAAATCAGAGCTAAAATGGACAAAACCCAGGAAGATGTGAAATGAGAGTTGGCTGAACCTAGAAGAAATAAACTTCAGCTTCCATGAATGGACTTGCGTTGGGATGTCCATGGGACCATCCTTTCCAGAGAGAGCAGAGTAACCGGTCACCTGGCTCCTGCTGCTGCTGCTAAATCGCTTCAGTCGTGTCCGACTCTGTGGAACCCCATAGACGGCAGCCCACCAGGCTCCCCCATCCCTGGGATTCTCCAGGCAAGAACAGTGGAGTGGGTTGCCATTTCCTTCTCCAATGCATGAAAGTGAAAAGTGAAAGTGAAGTCGCTTAGTCGTGCCCGACTCTTAGCAACCCCGTGGACTGCAGCCTACCAGGCGTCTCCGTCCATGGGATTTTCCAGGCAAGAGTATTGGAGTGGGTTGCCATTGCCTTCACCTGGCTCCTACTTTGTTGTATTTTCTTTCCTAAACCGCAGCCCAAGGCAAATATTCCTTGCCCACAGCTGTACTTAGTGCCTCTTCCAAGGAGAAACAGTTTAGAAGGCTAGTCTTGGTGATGGTTTTTACTTTCCAAGTTCTCTATTTAAAAAAGACTCTAAGAATTACCCAAATACTTTCCTAGGGTGGCTCTAGTGGTATTTGTTAAGTAGATAAAACTTGCCAAGGAGAGTGTCGTCTCCATTGATAATATGTCAGAATTTCAGAGATATAGAACTTCAGAGACGTTTCCAAATTGCTTTGAACGACCACAAGTTAGGCTGTATTTTATAGTTCACAAAGTGCTTTCCAAGTGTTATATTCTTTAAAGGTGCATTTGCTGTTGTTGTTCAGTTGCTCAGTTGTGTCCAATTCTTTGTGACCTCATGGACTACCGCACGCCAGACTTCCCTGTCCTTCAACATCTCCAGTTTACTAAAACTTATGTCCATTGAGTTGGTGATGCCATACAACCATCTCATCCTCTGTCATCCCCTTCTCTTCCTGCCTTCAATCTTTCCTAGCATAAGGGTCCTTTCTAATAAGTTAGCTCTTCGCATCAGGTGACCAAAGTATTGGAGCTTAAATTAAAGTTGCATATGGGCTAAAAAAAAAAAAAAACCACGGATTTGATGCTTTCTTCCCCTCCTCTGTGTTACAAACAGCTTAGAAATGCTTTGTCTGATTTACCTAGGAAATGAGACTGTCCATGGCTTCCTTAAATGAGACATCTGCTGTACAAGCTAACTCTAGGCTGGGGGACACTGTATTTCTCTAAAGACAGACACACCATCATCACCATTGTGTCTGTTTTCTTTGTCCTCCCACCCCATCCAGGGGTGAATTCTACTCTCTTCCCTTTGCATCTGGCTAGGCTTGAGTCTCACTTGTAACCAGTAGAATGTGGTGAAATAACACTGTATACCTTAGAGGATGAGGTGAGGTGAAGGTGAAATCGCTCAGTCGTGTCCGACTCTTTGCGACCACGTGGACTGTAGCCCACCAGGCTCCTCTGTCCATGGGATTCTCCAGGCAAGAATACTGGAGTGGGTTGCCATTTCCTTCTCCAGGGGATCTTCCTGACCCAGGGATTGAACCCAGGTCTCCTGCATTGGAGGCAGATGCTTTAACCTCTGAGCCACCAGGGAAGCCCTACCTGAATTCCAGACCCTCGGAAACCAGATAATAAAATGCTGGTTGTTTTCAGCCACCAAATCTTGTGTGATTTGTTATGCAGTGATAGATATCCAGCATGAGTCGAGTGTCAGAAGAAAGGTCTGTGTTAGAGGAGGAGTGACTAGCCTAATACCTTGTGTATGGGTGGGCGTGTGTCTGTTGCTCTGATGCTGTGATCCTATAGACTGCAGCCCGCCAGACTCCTCTGTCCATGAAACTCTGCAGGAGAGAATACTGGAGTGAGTTGTCATTCCCTTCTCCAGGGGATCTTCTCAACCCAGGGATCGAGTCCGTATATCTTACATCTCCTGCATTGGCAGGTGGGTTCCTTACTACTAGCGCCTTTTTCAGTAGTTTTGTTTTGGAAGGTTTTTAAAGAGGACATTAATAGCCTACAACATGTCTCCTTTAAGAAGAATTAGGTTGCTCTCTAAATGTAGCTTGTAAACTAACCTTTCCACTGGAAAAGAACTGAGTTATCCTCAGGTGGCTTTCTTCTTTGTAGTTTTAGATCTTTAAATATCTACTGCTTTTTGCAAAAGTAAGTGACACGAGAATTCTTGGGAGAATTGTTTACCTTGTCCTTGAATTTGATAACCCTTATAAATGCAGGAACTGAGAACATGGGTACCAGTCTTAAGCTTTCTGATGAAGCCCAAGGTTGGGTGGCTCCTGCACTGGCTGCGTGGTGAACAACTTATCTAATATCCTGGGTCGCAATAGAGAGAAGTAACTTCAAAGAGAGGGCTGGGATGAGATTTCATTCCTACTGGAGCAGTCACCATGCTCTAGAATCCACCCCTTGCCCTCCGGAGGTGAGGTGGTCGCTCAGTCGTGTCTGACTCTTTGGGACCCATGGACTGTAGCCTACCAGGCTCTTCCATCCATGGGATTTTCCAGGCAAGAGTACTGGAGTGGGTTGCCATTTCCTTCTCCAGAGGATCTTCCCGACCTAGGGATCAAACCCAGGTCTCCCGCCTTGTAGGCAGACACTTTACTGTCTGAGCCACCAGGGAAGTCTGCCCTCTGGAACCTCAGACCAAATCTTCCAAAAGTGAAATAATCATAGACCCAAGGAAACAGCCTAAATGACCATCAACAGATGAATGGATAAAGAAGATGTGGTACGTATATAAATGGAATATTACTCAGCCACAAAAAGGAACAAAATTGTTCCATTTGCAGAGATGTGGATGGACCTAGAGACTGTCATACAGAGTGAAGTAAGTCAGAAAGAGAAAAGCAAATCTATTAATGTATTTATGTAGAATTTGAAAAATTAAGTAGAGACAATCTTGTTTACAAAGCAGAAACAGAGACACAGACAGAAAACAAATATACCAAGGGGTAAATGGGGGATGGGGGGTGTGGTAGGGTGAATTGGAAAAGTGATATTGACATATATACATTAATATATATAAAATAAATTACTAATGATAACTGAATAGCACAGGGAACTCTACTCAGTGCTCTGTGGTGACCTAAATGGTAAGGAAATCCCAAAAAGAGGGGATATATGTATACGCAGAAATGATCACTGCCTTGTGAACCCACTGTACTGTGTTGGAGAAGACTCTTGAGAGTTCCTTGCACTGCAAGGAGATCAAACCAGTCAATCTGAAAGGAAACAAGTCCTGGATATTCATTGAAAGGACTGATGCTGAAGCTGAAACTCTAATACTTTGGCCACCTGGTGCCAAAGAACTGACTCACTTGAAAAGACCCTGATGCTGGAAAAGATTGAAGGCAGGAGGAGAAGGGGACGACAGAAGATGAAATGGTTGGATGGCATCACCGACTCAATGGACATGAGTTTGAGTAAACTCTGGGAATTAGTGATGGAGAGGGAGGCCTGGCATGCTGCAGTCCATAGGGTCACAAAGAGTTGGACATGACTGAGTGACTGAACTGAACTGATACTCTAATAAAATAATTACTGAGTGACTGAACTGAACTGATACTCTAATAAAATAATTATATTTTAAAAAAAATCCAACACCCACTCAGACCGGCAATTCCTTTCGTCTTAGTAAGGCCAGCGGTCAGGATGCCTGCTTCCCACACAGGAAACTTGACTCCTGGCTTTGTTGATCACAAGGGCAGCTGTGACCACTCTTCCTTCACTCTCTATCTGTGTGTAGAGATATACACAGATATGTATATCTGTGGGTTTGGGGGGAGGGAACTTTCTGTCCTGAAACAGAAATACACATTTACTCCTCTTAATTTTTCAACTAGCGCTGGACTTTTCAACTTAGACTCAGCTTATCTAAAAGTGTACAATCCTCTACCTGCCCACACCAGCTGCTTTTCCAGGGTTCCTTGTCCTCTCTGGGGGCCTGTTAGAGCTTCCTCATTTACAGCAGCAGTCTTCCATAACAGCTCTCGTGTCTAGTGCTATCTTGCCTAGTTCAAGGTCGTAGTCCATCATTCAGGTCTTCATTATTTGCCTTAAGAGGCCCTTCCACCTCCAGCAGCCTGCCCTGGAACAGGTTTCAGTAGCTCTGCTGTTTACATTGTACAGTGGAAGCCCCCTCCTCCCCTTGGTCCGGGCCCTTTCCTGGGCTGCCTATCTGCTTCCTTCCCCAGTCCTCCCAGGGCCAACGAGGATCCTAATGCTTTGACCTTGGTACATCTGCTTTTGACCAAGTGGTTTTCTCTAAAATGCCTCTCTTCCTGCCCCCTGACTGAAACTACCCTTATCTTCTGCATCCCTTTGAGATCCCCACATTTAAACACAGGACCCTGTTTGTGTCCCTGCCGTGTCCAGCTGAGACCCTGAGCAAAATCCAGCAAATGTTCGTTAAAATGAATAAACAAATATTCTTACTGGCCCCTTTCCTTAACTGGCAGGACAGAAATAGAAATGTTTAAAGAATTATCACGAAGGTACTTTGCAGGAAAAAAAAAAAAAGAATTATCACGGATATATATGCATTCCTAGACCTGCTGGTCATTTCTGAAGATGAGAGAATGTTTCCAAAACAATGAACCTATTTGAGAAGATTATTCAAAACATTCTTGTTGATCTTATTTAATTTAATCTTACATATTTAAGCAAAGATCAAAGAATCTAATTTAGTGAGTTAGTACAGTGGGGAGGTTTAGATCATCAAAGGGCAACAGAATTCTTGGCTCATCCTTTGCAAGAAAACATATCAGAATAAAATGACCCACAGAAGAGAAGGTGTGTCCCATCTTTGGATGTTTTTCCACGGAAGTGAGAAAAATTTCATGAAGTCATGGCAAGCTGGCTTCTGAGGGAAAAACTGAGATCATTGCATAAGGAAAGTTAACCAGTGAGTCTGTTTTAAAGCAAAAAATAAATAAATAAATAAAGCAATTGGAAACATCTAAAATTTCTCCATCACACAAAAGTCTTTGGAAAGGGAATAGAAACTAGCAAATTTGAATACTTATTTTTCTTAGGTATTGTAACTTCTAGGGGATCTTCATTCTGAGTTTTTTGTGGGGTGCCCATTTCTGACAACAAAAATAGCTAAAGGATGAAGAGTCTTCTAAACTTACCAGAAATGTTCTTGCTTTGGAAATACCCCTAATTACTCTAATTCCTTGCATTTTTTCCTTCCCTCCCCCATCAGTTTCTTCTCAGGCAATTTTCTGTGGTCAGGGAGGTAGGGAACAGGATGCCTTCTGGGGACAAGGTTAAGGACAAGGTCAAACTGACAGTGTGAGCTGAAAGAGAGAAACTAGAAGGTATTTAGAGGTGGTCCTGCCGGAGGGAACCACAGACACCCAGCTGCTCTCTTGGTGTTTCTTTCTAACTTTTAGTGATTTGGAGTACTTCAGATCGTGATTCTTATTTATTTACTTTTGGCTGTGCCGGGTCTTCACGGATGCACATGGGCTCTCTCTAGCTGCAGCAAGCAAGGGCCTGCGATGTGTGCAGCTGCAGCAAGCAGGGGCTCTCTAATTGCAGTCTGTGGCCTTCTCATTACAGTGGCTTCTCTTGTTGCAGAGCACAGGCTCTAGGTCGCGCAGGCTCAGTAGTCAAGGTGTGTGAGCGTAGTTGTTCTGCTGCCCATGGGATTGTCTCTGACCAGGGATCGAACCCAAGTGTCCCTTGCATTGGCAGGTGCATTCTTAACCACTGGACCACCAGGGAGGCCCTGCCCCTAGTTTTATTCTGCTTGTCAGCAGTGGGCGTCCACATCAATTTCCCTTATTCCCCTTTCACCGGCAAAAGTTTGTAATTTGTAAAAGGTTGTGAGAGGAGGAGATTCAGGAATGATATATAATATGCTGTATATTAGTCAAACAGTCACAGAGGCCATAAAATGCCATTTTCTGTGAAGACTCAAGCAAGAGCAGAGGTCATCCTGGTCTTCAGAGAAAACTGTGGATCAGACAAAATTGAGATGTAATAGTACAACGTAGTAATTCATGCTGTGGAAATGTATGTAAACTAAGATGTATTAACCAAGTGCAGTGAGGCTTCAAAGGAGTGAGGGAGCGTGATAGCCGGGACCCCAGAGCAGACGTGGGGAGGGGGCGAGGACCACCAAGGGGTTTAAAGGTGGGGACAGGGATGACAAGTCTGGGTTTTACCATGAGCAGCTCATGTGCTAAAGTGGAAGTGAAAGTCGATCAGTCTTGTCTGACTCTTTGCGACCCCATGGATTTTACAGTCCGTGGAATTCTCCAGGCCAAAATTCTGGAGTGGATAGCCTTTCCCTTCTCCAGAGGATCTTCCCAACCCAGGAATCTAACCAGGGTCTCCTGCATTGCGGGTGGATTCTTTACCAACTGAGCTGTTAGGGAAGCCCAATCCGACAATACCAGGTCACTCCCCTTTGTCCTGCTGTAAATTGACAGTCTGTTGCTACTCTCTTCATGCAGCTGCTGGGATGGCTTAAGAGCGTCAGGGGGATAGTACATGGTGTAGGGCCTGGCACGTCGTCAGTTCTTCATACATGCCAGCCGTGACCTGCTCCGTTTTGAGACGGAGCTTAAAGGAAAGCTTGGATTGTAGCAGGAGCTGGCATCAAAGAACAAGGGGTTTTAGGCTAAGCATCCTCCATGTGTGTGTCTTTGTGTGTGTCTCTGTGTCTGTGTGTGTGTGTCTTTGTGTATGCGTGTATTCAGAAGACAGCAAGTACACCAACTGTATTCTGGTATACTAGGAGCCAGTAAGGCCTTGAGGGCTATTCCATAGAGAAATGCTGTCCAGTAGAAATGTAGTGGGAGCCACATGTCATTCTAAATTTTCTAGTGGTTATATTAAAAAAATGTTAAGCAGGTTAAATGAATTTTAATAATATATTTTATTTAATTCAGTGTATCAAATATTTCAACATGAGGTCTATGTAAAAAACTATTAATGAGGTATTTTACTTTTTGTACTGTCTTCAAAACTTGGTGTCTATTTTCTATAATCTCAACTCAGACTCTGCATGGCTCGGGTGACCCATAGCTACGCAGGGCCGGGGGCTGCTCCACTGGATGGCCCAGCCATCGCGGGTCTTCCTCTGATGGCCGTAGCACAGTTGGCTTTGTAGCGTCCTCTCTAGCCTTTCCTCTAGAGAAAGAGATGGCAATACCTTTCCCTAAGACAATTAAAGAAAAGGAGAGGAAGAAAGGAAAGAAAAAGAGAGGAAGAAAAAATATGCCAGGTCACCATTTTTCAGGGTCAAGCTGGCTTGACCCAAAATATGCCAGGTCACCATTTTTCAGGGTCAACCTGGCTTGTCCCTGAGGTGTTCACAAACAAAAGCTCTTTGGGCAGAAAAATCTGGAAGATACGTGCTGGAACATACTTAAACTCTTCCAGGTCGTATTCAGAGAGACCCTAGAAATCTTGCAACCAAGTAACCTGTTTTACTCTGTGTAACTCCACATTTCCCAATTTACTAGGATTATGGAACAGTGTTTTCTTTTGACACTTAAATACTGTTGGCACCATCTATTGGCAGCCTGTTCTTTTCAACCGTTTTTTTTTTAAGATTCAAGTAACATGCTTTTTTTTTTTTTGATTGAAGTATAGGTGATTTACAATGTTATGTTAGTTTCAGGTGTACAGCAAAGTGATTCAGTTATACATATTCCTCTTCAGATTCTTTTCTAATATAGGTTATTACAAGGTATTGAATATAATACCCTCTGCTGTGCAGTAGGTTCTTGTGGTTTCCCTATTTTATATGTAGCAGCAGGTACCTGCTAATCACAAATCCCTGATTTACCCCTTTCCCCTTTAGTAACTATTAGTTTGCTTTCCATGTTTGTGAGTCTGCTCCTCTTTTGTGAGTAAGCTCACTTATGTTATGGTTTGGACTTCACATGTGAGTGGGATCAGGTGGTGGCTGTCTGGCTTCCTTCACTTAGTGTGATAATCTCTAGGTCTGTGCCTGCTGCTGCAGATTATTCACTCTTTTTTGTGGCTGAGTAATATTCCACTGTCTGTATGTACCACATCCTTGACTTCCCTGGTAGCTTAGATGGTAAAGGATCTGCCTGGAATGCAGGAGACCAGGGTTTGATCTCTGGGTCGGGAAGATCCCCTGAAGAAGGCAATGGCGACCCACTCCAGTATTCCTGCCTGGAAAGTTCCATGGACAGAGGAGCCTGGTGGGCTGCAGTCCACATCTTCTTTATCCATTTGTTCGTCTGTGGATTTTAGGTTGCTAAAGGAAACTTGAGCCTTGATTTACTGTTTGTGTTTTGTTTTCTGTTTGTTTGTAAGCAAGATGACTGCATTCGTGGACTTACGTAATTCTGTAAAGGCTAGGGTGTTGACAGGACAAAAAAGATACAGGTTGCTTTGAGAATTTCATATTGCACTTAGTTTCACCTCCAAATCCTACCCTTGCAGATTGCAGGACTCTTTAAATTGTTGGAACAGATGTAATGCAAGGGGTAAAGGAACAAATTGTCACTTGATTGATGGAGAAGACAGAATCCTTGTTAATAGTTACTTTTATTTTTTACCACAGAAGACTATTTAGAGTTTTAGAAATCTGAGCATCAGCATAAGGATATAAACAGCATTCTAGTAAGGCAAGTCCCCTGTTCATAACCTGACCAGGAGGTGGGAAAAGGGATCAAAACAGGAAGGAAAGGCTCTTAGCCATACAGTCTGCCCTTCTTCCTGTAAGCCTGCCCTCCGCATCCTTGGATTCAGTTTCGCAAAATTTGGGTCTACAGGTAGTTGAATCTGTGGATACAGAACCACCAATACGGGGCCACTTTCATTCACCTACTACTGCACCCTTTTAATAAGGGACTTAGGCATGGTGGGTTTTGGTATCTGCAGCTCCTGGATCCACACCCGCCCCTGCCGCCAGATACCGAGGACGACTGTACCTCGGCTCTCAGCAATCCCTCCCAGCCAAGTGATGGGCACGTCCCTGGGTAGTTTTTGTGGCATTTAAAAAATTTTGTTTCTTTTTGGCTCCACTAGGCCTTCGTTGCTGTTCAGGCTTTTCTCTGGTTTCGATATGGACGCTTCTCGTTGCCATGACTTCTCTTGTTGCTGAGCTAGGGCTCCTGGGCTCGTGGGCTTCAGTAATTACAGCTCCCGGGCTCGAGAGCACAGGCTCAATAGTTGCGGCGCATGGCCTTATTTGTGCGACAGCACGTGGGACCTTCCCAGATCAGGAGTTGAACCCGTGTCTCCTGCATTGGCAGGCGGATTCTTTACCACGGAGCCACCAGGGAAGCCCTGTGGCATTTAAAAAATGCATACAAGATACTAAACAGCCAACTCTGTGTATTGCAGATGAAGAAAGGACCTGCGGACTTCTGACCTTCTGCTGGGGAAGATACCTGTTCAGGCCCTTTCAGGATGGTGAGCAGGTGAAGGCTGGACTGAGAGATGCTGGCGTGAAGGGTAAGTGATAGCTAAAGCCTCGTGCCCCGAGGCCCTGGATTCTCTTTTCCAAATTCTTCTGTGCATGGGGACCTATGTGCTCTAGTGTGGTGCTGCTGCTGTGGATAGTACCTCTCTTCAAAAGGGTGAGGGAGGATGCTTACCTACTTTCAGGTACCTAAGGGATCCTGTCACGATGCAGTAAGCAGCAGGGCCAAACCAAGGTCAGGACAGCTCACTGTAAGCACTCAGAGTAACAGAGCTCCAACTGTGTGGCAGACTCGGCCCTTCAATGGGTTAATTCATTTCGTTCTCATCTCAGAAATGAGAACACCAAAGCTGGTGGGTTACTGCGAGTAGACGGTCCTGATGGTGGCCCCGTCCCAACGTAAAAGCCTTTTTCCTCTTTCAGGTACATTCCCCACTTGCCTCTCTTCCCATCCCCACTTTTCATCTTTTTTTTTTTTTTTTTTCATGGAATCATAGATCTCTGTACAAAAGGGATTGAACATCAGAGGGACATCTGTGTAGGTCATTGTGGGGGATCACAGTTTCCCTGGGCCCCCTCAATTTAGGAAGTCTGCTTTCTCCTTTCTGGAATCTGGGTGGGGACTCGGTGACCGCCTTCACAGAGAAGGCAGCAGAGGCGACACTGAGTGACTCCGAAGCCGAGAGCAGCAAAACCAACGTGGCTCCCGCTGGCTCTCAGGCTCGGGGCAGGCTTGCCGGCGAGAACGGCTGCCACACTGTGAGGCGGCCCAGGCCCCGTGTGGGGGTTGGGGGGCGGTGGTTTCCAGTCAGTACCCACCCCCCAGGCCCCACTGATATGCGAGGGAGACTTCAGATGGCTCCAGCCTCCAGTCTTGAGCTGCCGGGTGGAACTGGGACAAAGTGACTCACCCAAGGCCACATGACGAGCTGGGATGTGAACCCCCAGGGCCCTCTGATGCCAAGCTTGGAGATGAACTCTGACCCCAGTGCCCATTCCTTCTGGACCAGGAGCTGCCCTTCAAACACAGCTCTGCTCGGAGAAGGCAGACCATTTGAAGCAGGCAGACCAGCAAACATAGCTTTGGAGAACTAGATTTACGTACGTATAGTTTGCTGTGACTCTGTTTTCTTAATTTGAATCCTAGCTAAACTCGTTGTTCATGCTCAATTGCTGAGTCATGTCTGACTCTTTGAAACACCATGGACTGTAGCCCACCAGGATCCTCTATCCATGGCATTTTCCGGGCAAGAATACTGGAGTGGGTTGCCATTTCCTCCTTCGGGGGATCTTCCCCGCCCAAGGATCAAACCTGTGTCTCTCGCATCTCTTGCACTGGGAGGCAGATTCTTTACCACTGCACCACCTCGGAAGCCCTTAGCTAAACCCTGGGGTCCTGCCTTGAACATACAGTCCTCTCGTGAGGCTGACTACTCCCCCCCCGCCACTCCCCTCAAGAGCTTAGATTCATGGTCTCTGCTCATGTTACATGAGATTCATAGCATGTGGAGTGATGTTCACGTTTCTGTGTTGCCCATGTTTGACTTCAGGCTCCGTGAGGCCAGAGCCTGATCGGTGTCTCCTGTTCTTAATTATTTTTTTTTTAGCATAGGCTCTAATCTGTAGCAGACAGTGGATAAATGTAAGCTAAATCAGCAGCAAAGAGCAGGAAGTATGAATTTTCTTGAGAAGGAAGAGGGTAACATAAGGAAGTGCAAAATTCCAGGTATAAACACTGAAGTCTTATCTTGGGGCTAAGGGGCTGCCTTTTGAGGTCAGGGCTTCTTTGTCACTTCCTTTGTTTTTCCTGTGAGATGAAACATCTTTGGGTCTCACTTTTATAAATAAACGGCTTCCACAAGATGCAACAGAAAACTAAACAATAACAGGAACCAGCGGGGCTCTGCGTTACTATTTCTCTGTGGGTTGTTATTCAACTGGAAAGTATTTTCAGATGTGTAATGCTGGAGAACTGACTTTGGTATGAATGTTGAAATGTGACCTGTCGTGTGTGCTTTCATCTCCGTCAACCTTGGCTCATGGGATCGGTGGCCTTGTGTCTTCACCTAGTCACCCCTCTTGTACCGCCTCTGGTTCTCAGTAAGCAGGATGTCCTGAACCAAATATAATCCATGGAGGATGCCTGCTGCTGGCCCTGCTCATGTTTAGTTAAAGGCAAGTGCTGCCATCAGCTGGCGGAGGAATTTAAAGTGGGTTCATGGGGAGGAACTCATCCAACCCCTAAGTGGCTCAGACAGTTAAGAATCTGCCTGCAATGCAGGAGACCTGGGTTTAATTCCTGGGTCGGGAAGATCCTTTGGAGAAGGAAATGGCAACCCACTCCAGTGTTCTTGCCTGGAAAATCCCATGGACAGAGGAACCTGGTGGGGCTATAGTCCATGTGGTCCCAAAGAATCGATCATGACTGAGCAGCTAACATTTTCATGTTCATGAGGATGGAAGATATTCCTTGTTCTCCATCCTCTTTTTTTCTGGCTTTCTTTTCCTCCATCCATCCCATTCCTTCCAATAGGAGGATGTGGCTTGGAAGCCTGTTGGTAATAAGGAGAAACAAAGTGAAAGATGCTCAGTCCTGTCCGACTCTTTGCAACCCCATGGGCTGTATAGTCCAGGGCAGAACACTGGAGTGGGCAGCCTTTCCCTTCTCCAAGGGATCTTCCCAACCCAGGGGTCGAACCCAGGTCTCCTGCACTGCAGGCGGATTCTTTACCAGCTGAGCCACAAGGAAAGCCCAAGGAGAAGCAATTCTTCTTACCCCATTTGTCCAGGGAAGGGAGGAAGGAGAATGTATCAAGCAGGACTCCTGGCTTCCTGGACTCCCTTCTGTTCTCTGCATTAGTTCATCTTGTGCAGCAAAATGCCTTCAGATACAGTGGAAACAAGGCTGTGTGCTTAGTCGTTCAGTCGTGTCTGATCTTTGCAATCCCTTAAGTAGGCTCATTGAGTAGCCCCTTGAGTAGACTCTGGGAGTGCTGATTGACAGGGAGGCCTGGCGTGCTATAGTCCATGGGGTCACAAAGAGTCAGACACGACTGAGCAACTGAACTGAACTGGACTGTAGCCTGCCAGGCTTCTCTGTTCATGGGATTCTCCAGGCAAGAACACTGGAGTGGGTTGTGTCCACCCAGGGATCGAACCCAGATCTCCTGTATTGCAGGCAGATTCTTTACCATCTGAGCCACCAAGGAAGCCCATAATAAAGGTTTATGCAGCACAGTCTGAAAAGGTTGGCCACAGCTGGTCTGATCTAGGGTGGACTCAGCTGGGCGACTCTGCTGACCTTTCGGGGAGGGTTGAGGGTTGTGGCTAATCTGGGCTGGGCTCAACTGGACCACTGCTTCCAACCTGATCCAGCAAGGCCTCTCACTCAGGTCTGGGCTCAAGCCTGTTCCGCCTGACTGCATTCTAAATCTAGGCTTGAGGGCAGTAGCAGCCCAAGAGCCGCTCTTCTCATGACCATGGGAGAGGCGGGGGTGCAGGCGGAAATGCGGAGATTTCTTCACTGGTGCTCCTGTGTGATCGTATTGATAATGCGAGTCACATGGCCTTGCCGAATCAAGAGGCCGAGCGGTGAACTCCACCTGTCTTGGGTGTGGGGTGTCTACTGTTGGCCTTGGCCTTGGTCAGAACCCAGAAGTCCCTCTCTTATGCAGCCTCTGCTTCTGTCAAATTGGACAAAGACAAGCTGAAATTTAAAGGCTTTTTCCAGTGGCAGTTTTGGTTCTAACTCTGGGTAAAACCCCAAGTCTTCAGTGATATTCTGTGTGCTCACGCTCAGTCCCTAAGTCGTGTCTGCCTCTTTGCAACCCTGTGTACTGTAGCCCACCAGGCTCCTCTGTCCATGGGATTCTCCAGGTGAGAATTCTGGAGTGGGTTGCCATTTCCTTCTCCAGGGGATCTTCCCCACCCAGGGAGCAAAACTTCATCTTCTGTATTGGCAGGTGGATTCTTTACCACTGAGCCATCAGCAAAGCCATATGATGTGGTTATTAGAAGCTACACTGCCCTGGGTTCTGGAAACCTCTGGGGGCTCAGCCCTTTGTGGGCAATTACTGCCCCTTCTGGTATCACAGCTTCGCTTCTGCTGGACTCAGGAGGCGTCTGGGGTTGTTGGGCTCCCTCAGTGACAACCACTACCTCCCCGGCAGCGGCCTGAGATGGTTTTACTTGGCATCAGCACATACCAGTTGCTCAAGTGCGTCAGAATGAAATAAGAGCAGCCAGTGGGATGACTAAATTGTCAATTACACTGAAGTGTATAGTTTCCTACAAATGGGGAGAGTGCTCTGAGTTTGGTGAAAATGTCATTTCTTTGCCTCTTGGTACCTTGGCTCTCCCATCTGGCACGAATATAGTTGAAGCTGGAAGGAGAGGAGGCGATGCTTTTATGTTGGTTGGAATTAGCAGCCATAAATTTACAGGGCTTTTTCCAAGTGAGCATGGAAAAGACTTGCCATCTGATGCTTTTTGTGAGTTCTAAGTCATAAAGCATCTGCTAAGGGTGGCTTGACAGTTGTGTCCTTGGCCCCTTGGTGGAGGTCTGCGGCAGAAACCTAAGCCTCAAATGAGTAAATGTGTTTCCAAACACTCATAAGTTATTTATACTGTGTTCGCATGTTGGCCAAGCAAGCAAGACTATACTCTAGTGTCTTCACAGTGGTACCCTGTTTGAAACAAGACTGTGCTCTAGGGTCTTTGTGATGGTACCCTATTTGGCCCAACAGAGCTTTCTAATTAACTCATCCATGCCAGCATGTGCGTTGTGAATGCTGCTGACATGCCTGTGGACTTTATGGCTGATTTCCATCTTCGTGAATGCACAAGGACGAGGCAGAAAGTACCACTACCATCCTTCTGGGTGGGAAGGATGCAGGGGGAGAGGAGAGGTGAGATGCAGCAGGGGAGCAGTTGTGTTCACAAGCCTCTGACCACTGTGGGCAGCTGGGGTCCAGCCTGCCCAGGAGCTCTGGGAGGTGGCATTGATCTCTGCTTGGAATTGCTTCTCCCCAGGAGTGAGGACACAGGGCATTCATCCACCAGCTCCCACTCATCATTGCCATGGATCATCCCGAGGCAATATAGCTCCTTGGTCTTCTGGCCTACCCAGACATGCTCCTGCTGTCTGTCCTCAGATCAAAGAGAGCCACGGGTACCAGAGGATGGATATTTTAGAGTAGGTAATTTGTGATTTAAAAAAGAAAATCAAAACAAAAGTAATGTTGATTTTTTTTTTAAGTCAAAAAGTGGCATGTATGTTTGGGAGGGCAAGTGATAAGGGAATGTGGGTGAGGCACCTTTGCATCTGATATGGGGGTGCCAGGCAGTTTGGGGAATGGAAGGAGGGGGTCTGGTAGCTTTTAAATCTGACACAGTGGGAGCAAAATCCCTCTGAGACCTTAGGACAAAATGCAGAAAGGAGAGCGTTTGTGTGTGTATGTGTGTGTGTGTGTGTGTGTGTGTGTGTGTGTCCATGGCTATTTATTTATTTAAATTTCATCACAGTCATACAGTGAAACATTAGACAGCCACTTATAAAGGTAGAGAGCATCCCTGGTGGCTCAAACAGTAAAGAATCTGCCTGCAATGCAAGAGGCCCAGGTTTAAAAGATCCCCTGAAGAATGGCTTCCCACTCCAGTATTCTTACCTGGAGAATTCCAGGGACAGGGGAGCCTGGTGGGCTACAGTCCATGGGATTGCATAGAGTCAGACATGACTGATCGACTAACATTTTCACTTTTTCAAAAAAGGTAGAGCTATGGTGATGATATGAAACCATCTTCAAGTTATAGTTCCGAGTAGAGAAAAAGCACAATCCTGAGCAATCTTTAGAATATGTTCCCCTTTATAAAGATAGCTTTGATGTTGTTTAGTCACTCAATTGTGTCTGACTGTTTGCAACCTCATGGACTGTAGCCTGCCAGGCTCCTCTGTCCATGGGATTCTCCAGGCAAGAAAAATGGAGTGGGTTGCCATTTTCTTCTCCAGGGGATCTTCTCTACCCAGGGATCGAACCTGCATTGCAGACGGATTCTTTACCACTGAGCCACCAGGGAAGCCCAAAATTAGTTTATTGGGATCTAATTTATGTATCATAAAGTTAACCCGTTTTAACTTTGGTGTTTTAGTAAACCTTGACAGTTTGCTAGAAATGTTATGCAAATAGAATCGTACATGGCGTCTGGCTGCTCTCACTTAGCCATCCCTGACTGCAGCATGCCCATTGTTTGTTTCGTTTTTACTGTGGAAGAGTGTTTCTTTGATTGGACATATCACATTTTGTTTGTCCATTCTACAGTGGATGGACGTTTGGATTGGTTTC
>SJYQ01014260.1:89645-149138 GCA_006410935.1 Redunca redunca
AATTTGTATTGCTCTTTTTGGCAAAAAAAAGTTATTCCAAACTTACCAAAAGCATTACATTTGAATGTCCATATGATTCACTGTATCATAATTTTATAACCAAAAATACTGCAGAAAAAATCAACTGGAAAATAATACCTAGTCTTTATTATCTGTGATGTGGTTCTGCATGTTTTAGAAAGTTTGATGTTTGGAAATATATGATCAATAAATTATGGAAAACCAGACATGTTTATAAAATGCCTTTCTGATGGGTAACTTGGAATGATGAGTGATCTCTTCAAGTCTTGGTAAATTACACATTTTGCTAAGTTGGTCAGAATAGAAAATAGTAGCATTAAATGCAGGATGCAGAGACTGAACCGTCTGAGCCCCAAATGCTGGTTCTAATATTGCTTTGTTTTCCCTGGCAAAGGGAGCTACAGATGTGTGCTTAGGAGCTCACACAGCGTATCATACAGAGCGGATTTCAGTCACTGGGTTAGCACGACCCAAGAAGACTCCCAGACTTGGGAAAGTTAGACAAAAATAAAACGTTTTCAGCCCTCACCCAGACTCTTGGCCTGGGGCTCAGCTCCCTGGAACACGCAGACATGTACAATGGGAGTGGGGTGGTGACCGCGCCGCCCTCTCTCCTTCCCTCCTCTTTTCTTCCCCACTGCTTCCACACAACTGACTTTGCCTTTTCACTGATTGGTGCCACTTTCCAAAATCAGTGACGCTTTATTTCCTAACGTCTGCACTGATTATTACAGCTGTTCAAGAAACTTGTTAGGTCACACAACACTCCCACCCAAAACATCCACCCAAAACCTTCCGCCCCACATGGTCGTCATTCACTGCGTTTCTGGTCTAGCCTGACTTTAAAATCCACTTGGGAATAAATCAAATCCTATCCAAATAGTAACTTCATTTGATGGCTTGCAGGCTTGGTCACTGGAAAAGGCCATGGCAACTCACTCTTGTTCTTGCCATGGACAGAGGAGCCTGGCGGGGTCCATGAGGTTGCAAAGAGTTGGACACGACTGAGCCTGCACGCACAAGCTTGTTCAGGTTTTCTTAATAACTAATTTGAATTTGTAATTATCCAAGTAGCACCAATAAAGAAACTCATAATCTGTGCCCACATAGATTCATATATATAATATATTTTTAATACATGTTTCCGAGTCATGATTCTATTTTTACAATTTCACTGTTTTGTTTTGGGAGTTGTTTTCTTTTTTTTGGCCATCCTTGTGGCATGCAGGATCTTAGTTCCCTGACCAGGGATTGAACCCATGCCCTCTGCAGTAGAAGCGCAGAGTCCTAACCGCAGGACCACCGGGGAAGTCCTCATGTAGATACTTAATTGCTGTTTAAGTCTGAGCTCTGTGTCTCTCTTCAGAACCAGTGATTTCAGTGTTTCCAGTGATTCCCCTTGTTTCAGTGTGATTGATCCCAGTGGCTTTGAGGTTTCTTGTTTATTTTTTACTTCCTTGTTGATTGGATTCTAAGGAGCCCCACTGTCACTCCTTCATTTTACATTTCTAGATCCCTCATTATTGGAAAATTAAATGATGCTACTTGAGAGAAGGCTTAAATGAGGCACGAATTCTCACCACAAAGAAAAAGTGCACTTTGAGCGAAAGTTAATATTAAAAGTTTTCTACTATTCTACAAAAGTTAATGAAGGTATATAAAGAACTATTTGAGATTGACAAATATTGTATTGGCTTCTTATTTTCTTATGACAAGTACCAGCTTCACTAAAAAGAACTCATTTGTTTTTATATAACTACATTATGCACTGTAACTAATTTTATTAGGCTTTGTTTTGAAATTTGCCTTTTTTTTTTTCCTTCCCTGGACTTTTAAAAGCAGAAGTCACAGTGACATGCTCAGTGTGGCATTTGCTGATGCATAAGAGTGCGTGTGGTTTTAATTTCTGGTTGTTTTTTCTCCCTCAACTTTTTCCTCTAGTTAATGTGAATCACATTGTATTTTCCACTCCTGGACACTGATTCATAGCCATCCACTTCCTCCCGAGTTTAGCAGACCAGGGTCCTCTGGGAAATGGATTAGTCACAGCCCAGCAGGGCACCTTGCGTGCCATGGTCAGTATTAGCTGCAACAGCCATGCGTTTAGGAGGAAGATGAAAACTGCTGCACTGTCTTCCTTTGGGGAAGGAATAAGGCCTCAGTTTGGGGGGGTCTGTATGGCCTGTCACACTCCTTGGATTCATCTCTACATTACTGCTGCTGCTGCTGCTAAGTCGCCTCAGTCGTGTCCAACTCTGTGTGACCCCATAGATGGCAGCCCACCGGGCTCCCCCGTCCCTGGGATTCTCCAGGCAAGAATACTGGAGTGGGTTGCCATTTCCTTCTCCAATGCATGAAAGTGAAAAGTGAAAGTGAAGTTGCTCAGTTGTGTCCGACTCTTTGCAACCCCATGGACTGCAGCCTACCAGGCTCCTCCATCCATGGGACTTTCCAGGCAAGAATATTGGAGTGGGGTGCCATTGCCTTCTCGGTACAATACAGCACACAGGCAGATTAGAAAGACAGAGGTCTCATTTGGTTCAGAAGCTTTTCAGGCGCCCTTCTGCCCTGAGGAAACAGACATCAGATTTGATCAGGGCCCCATCCCTGGGGCACATGTGTAGTGTTTGTCGATAGGCAGAATCTTAATATATGGATGCAATTTTGAAAAACTTGGAACAGATTTATTTATGTCCAACATGTTTTTATCAAATTCACTTGAGTCTAATTTCAGAAAATTTCAAGGCCAAGGATTTTTCTTCATAGGCCAGACTTATAAAGACATTCCCAAGGTCATGCCTTAATTATACCAGTAATTGTTGCTAGGTTTCAACTTATATTTAGCAACATTGATTGACAGCCTTGACCACCAGTCCCCGCTTAATACAGCCTGACCTAAGGGTGTTATGGCTGTGACCTCTACAGTTGGGAGAACTCTTTAATTTTTCTGTTCTGAGTGAAGCCTCTTCAAGTTTAAGAGACTGGAGCAACTGAAGAGCAGGGACCCATGGTTGAGCAGTTTGATAAACTGAACAAGGTATCAGAAGATTATGTTCTGGTCTGAGCCCCAGGTGGCTTTGGGGAGCTGTGTTTGCACCTGATTGTTTCTTTCAGTCTGTTAGCATATGTGCCAGGAGGCAGAAAGGCCAACCCCTAACAGTGCTCCCAGATGAGGGCTGGGTGTGGTGGCCCTGTGGTCAGAACTGGGTCACACAAACAGAAAGCCTGAGCAAATATTAGATGAACGTACAGGAAATACAAGTTCTTAACCTTCTCAGTGAGAAGGATCACTAGCTCTGTTTCCCTGGGATGTTGGAGCTCTCGTCTGGAGATTTGGCTTTTGTCTGTCCTGTTGATGATCTGGAGCCTGGGGAATCCAGAACACGGTAACCCTCCTGCTTGGTTAGAAATTAAGTGTTAGTGTGTGGGTGAGGCATTCAGGAGAGCCGTGCACTACGCCGGCTCTGACGCTGGTGGACAGGTAGCAGCCTCTAGGTCTCACCTTCTTCACTGGTGGAATCAGAGTAGGGCCGCCCTACCTGGTGGGCCGGATGCTGTGTGGAAGAGGGTGCTGGGGACCCCACTGGGAAATAGCACCACAGCTGGTATCAGTGTCTGCAGTGTCAGGGAGAGAGGAGGCGCCCAATACCTGCCATCCACACGTTCAGCAAGCTCTCAGCTCCCCTTGGCCAGCAGCTCCCTCAGGTGTGACTTGTGACAAGTCTAGAAACCGTCCTTGTTATTAACATCATAAATCACTAGCTAGCCTGAGCCCTGGCCAGAAAGTGGTTTAGACATGACTCTTCGATCTTTCTCTGTCTGACTTACTTCCCTTAGTGCGATAATCTTTGGGTCCATCCATGTTGCGGCAATGGTGTTATTTCATTCTTTTTTATGGCTGAGTAATATTCCACTGTATGTATGTACCATGTCTTCTTTATCCACTGCTCTGTCAGTGGACACTTATATTCCTTCCATGTCTTGATTGCTATGAATATTGCTGCTATGAACATAGAGGTTCCAGTATCTTTTCAAGTTAGAGTTTTCTCCAGATATGTGCCCAGTAATAGAATTGCTAGATCATATGGTAGCTCTATTTTTAATATTTTAAGGAACCCCCATACTGTTCTCCATCAGAGAAGGCAATGCACCTCACTCCAGTACTCTTGCCTGGAAAATCCCATGGACGGAGGAGCCTGGTGGGCTGCAGTCCATGGGGTCGCTAGGAGTCGGACACGACTGAGCGACCTCACTTTCACTTTTCACTTTCATGCATTGGAGAAGGAATGGCAACCCACTCCAGTGTTCGTGCCTGGAGAATCCCAGGGACAGGGGAGCCTGGTGGGCTGCCGTCTATGGGGTCGCACAGAGTCGGACACGACTGAGGCAACTTAGCAGCAGCAGCATACTGTTCTCCATAGTGAACTTACAATTCCACTAACAGTGTAGGCATGAATATCAGCTGTAATTATCTTGTCATTCGTGCTTCAGACAGGAAAGAAGAGCAGTTGGTGTCAATGTGATTTCCATAATGTTTGTTCTCTTTAGCCTTTTCTTTATTTCATATTTTAGCTGTTTTGCAGGACTTAATTTAGAGAACTAATTGGACCTGTTGTGAGCTGGTCCGAGAACATGGCTGCAGATGCTTGAGAGGAATCCTCAGGCCTAACTTCAGATTTCATCCTTGCCATCTATTGGTCATCCTGCCTATGCCAATACTGTCTCTCCAGCCTTGACCATGCGCCCAAGCTCCAGAGTCATATCCAGCTCTCTTGGTCACCTCCACCCACAGCCTCTTCAGATTTAACTGCACTAAAATTCATCTGTTTCATTTCTCCCACTATATCTGCTGTTTTTCTGGATGCTGTATATTGGTGAGTTGTACCACCTTCTATCCAAGTTTTTTACACATTAAACCTGAAACTTACCTGGGACTCCCTTTCCTCTACCCACCTCCCACAGGTATCAAGTCTTGACCCTTTAAATAGAATCTCACCCATATGCCCCACCCTTTGTATGCATGGATCAGCCTCCCACCTCCCACCCTGGGTGGCCCCCTGGAAATGTCACCTACTGCTCAGAGGTATTCAGCGGTGTCTCATCATCACCCAGATGGTCAAATCCTCATTAGCTGGCATGGCCTACAAGATGGGCTGTTCTGTGCAAAGCCAGTTCCCCTCCCACAGAACCCTTGGTGCTCTAGCAATAGCGAGCAAGATTAAATTTATAGGGACTTCCCTGGTGGTCCAGTGGTTAAAACTCTGCATTCCCTGGAGGGGGCCTGGGTTCAGTCCCCACTTAGAGAACTAAGATCCCACATGCTGCATCGCATGGCCAAAAAAAAAAGAGAAGACTCTGAAGAGGATATATATGTATCTGTATAACTGATTCACTTTGCTGTATAGCAGAAACTAACACATTGTAAAGCAACTATATTCCAATTTTTAAAAAATTGGATTTATGGTCTCCCCAGAGCACTTGCTCACCCACCCCTTGCTTCTGAAGGGCATTTCTCATGCTCTTCTCTCTGACAGGAACCCCTTCCACTGTCTACTCATCCTTTGAGACACAACTCTGAGGTTGCCGTCTTTGTAGAGCCATCCTGGTCTTTCTCAGAAGACTTCACACCTTTTATCTTCTGTCACCATTGTGCTGGTCACAGATCTCAATTTTAGCAGCAATCATGTGAATATCTGGGGGCAGAGGGTAGCTTTTTTTTTTGGCCACCGTATGGGGCCAATTTTCAGAACTGCAGGATCTTAGTTCCCTGACCAGAGATTGAACTCCAGTCCATGGCAGTGAAAACGCTGAGTCCTAACGACTGGACCGCCAGGAATTCCCTGCATTAGTAATTTTGTATTCTTTCCCATAGCAGAGACTTCCCAAATAGAATAAGCCTCAGGCTCCCTAAAACCTGGATCTGTCCCTGCTGGACTTAGTAACAATTACAGGAGCCTCTTAGGATCTCAGGAAGAGAGATTTTTGCAAGTTCTGGCTGTCAGGGACACAGTAGGAGCCAAGAAGAAGAAAAAACGGCCTTTTACGGTTTTTAAAAAATGAACTCAGACATCAGTTACAAAAACTCAGGTCCCATCAATCATTTCCAAGTGCAAACAACCATGTAGTGACCATCCTCCTAAACCACCAAGGTCTCCCCACAGGCTGGGGTGGGCCTCAGGTTCTGATGGCCTCTCAATGGCCCCCTTCTCTGGAGACCTGTTCTCGGTGACGCTTAGGAGGACAGACCCTGCAGGAAAGGCCAGTCATCGACTGGCAGATGTGGGTATAGAAGACGGGTCCTGCCTCCAGTGGGATAAATATGGTTCCATTCATGTTATGGAGCTGCCTGTGGGGTCAGGCCAAGGCCAGACTTAACCGAGGGCATAGGCTTGCCGGGCTCTTTATCCTTCCCCCTCTGCCTTCCTCGCCCCAAGACGTTCCCAGCAAGCCGTGTGCACCTGAATGCCCATCCCGAGCTCTACTTCTGGGGAATCTGGTTCAGGACTAAGCTGTTTTCGTCTCCAAATGCTTGAGCAGCCTGTGCTTGACCTTCTAGCAGTTGGCTCTGGGCCTTCCAGGACAGCTTGGATCATCCGATGGTCTCTCCTAGGCTGAGGCCAGTCAGTCGAACCTATTTCTAAGAAGATGACCCACCTGCCCCACCCTTCCCCGCTTCCCAGTCTTCCCTGGGAAACCCTTCTCAGGCAGTCCGCTCATCCTTGTGTGGCCACGCTTCTGTTCTCTCACGTCCTGGTTTCTCTCCTCACCTCGTCTGATGTGGCAGAATCCCCGCATAGGTGCCCACTGAACTGAGCCCCATGTTCTCTGTGAGAGCCAGGGACTCATGGAACAAGACTTGCTGCAACAAAGAAATGGCTTCTGCGTGTGTGCATGCTAAGTCACATCTGACTCTTCGCAACCCCATGGACTGTAACCCACAAGGCTCCTCTGTCCATGGGATTCTCCAGGCAAGAATACTGGAGTGGGTTGCCATGCCCTCCTCCAAGGGGTCTTCCCAACCTAGGGATCAAACCCGTGTCTCTTAGGTCTCCT
Organism: Redunca redunca; assembly: GCA_006410935.1. Classification (NCBI taxonomy): domain Eukaryota; kingdom Metazoa; phylum Chordata; class Mammalia; order Artiodactyla; family Bovidae; genus Redunca; species Redunca redunca. The sequence goes on from SJYQ01014260.1 coordinate 96,720, forward strand.
GCATTGGCAGCATGTTCTTTACCAGCAGCACCACCTGGAAAGCCCTAGAAATGGCTTACATGAGCCCTTGTGCCCTGGGGACTCAGGCACTTGCGTCATCTTGCACAGAGTCAGTTCAACCAGAGTCCCTTTCACGTGTGCCCTCGGTTGTCTTCTCTAGCATGCTCCCCAATAATGCATTCTGTCCCTCTGCTCGCAGGAGTTCACATTGATTTTTCCCAAACATCATTTTGTGAGCCTGTGGTCTCAGCCAATTGAGTTGTTTTTTGTATCTCAGTGATGTCATCTGGTTCCATTTTTTCCAAAGCATGTTACAGACACCGCTAGAGACAGCCCGGAAGATTTTTCAGTGGTTCTCAGATGAACATTTTTATACTTTCACTTCATTGTTTAATTCTTATGAACATAATTTATAGTATAAAATATAATTAACACATCAAATACATAGCTTCTTTTTAAAAAAAAAATTAAGTTTAAAATGAATCAAAGAAAATCCTTAAACCCGTGTGTACACAGTGATAAGAATTACGAAGGCATTTCTCTCAAGACTGAGATTTAGAAAACACTGGCTTAGAAGATTTACCACTTCTCTCTACTTTAAACTTAACCTTGATGCAATCCTTTTTCTAGTTTAACTTTTTAGTAAATATCCTAAACAGAATGGTCATGGAAAGAAATGTGGGGCCTGTTTCTGCGTGATAGTGATTTATCAACCGGGGCTCTGGGCATGTGGACATGTAACTACTGTTTTGTCATCCTCTTAGCACAATGTTCCATCTTACTGAAAAGGTGTCATTATTTGTCAGCTCCTTTTTTGCAATTCAGATCCATGGCTAACAGGTTCATTTTTTATTTTATTTTATTTATTTATTTTACTAATTTCCTAGTCTAATAGCCCTACCAAAAACACAGTGAGTGTCGCTGAGTGACAGACCTTGTCTCTGGAAATCAAGCTGACCCTGGGTATGAGCGCTTTTGCCCAAAGATAGACCATTTTGCCAGTAATCCCAGTTAGAGTCATGCACAGGATGGTCCCCAAGCTCACGTTTTAGAGGAAAGAGCCAGCTTCCTTCTCTGGTCTTGAAACCAGGGCCCACATTATCTACCAGCCTTGCCCCAGCACCTCTTCAGTTCTCTGTGAATGCTGGACAATGACCACAAATAATCTCGTGCATTTTAGTTTTAATCACAGCCTGGCACCTGCTCCCTCCAGGCTGGGAAATAGAAGTGCCAGTGGAACACACAGACACCCTCTTACAGCTGCACTGTGACCTTGAGGATCCCGTGCTGCTTGTTAATGCTGGTCTCCTCCTCCGAGTCCCAAAGTCTTACTTCTTTATTTGTTCCTATCATGGGTATTAGGGTTTCTCTGGTAGCTCAGCTGCTAAAGAATCCTCTTGCAGTGCAGGAGACCTGGGTTCAAACCCTGGGTTTGGAAGATCCCCTGGAGGAGGACGTGGCAACCCACCCCTGTATTCTTGCGTGAAGAATCCCCATGGACAGAGGTGCCCGGAGGGCTACAGTCTGTGGGGTCACAAAGAGTCAGACATGACTGAGCAGCTAAGCGCACATCATGGGTATTAAACACTCCAGGGGACAGGAGTTGAGTAGGTGTGTTTTTCTTTTGTTCTGCTGCTGGTCAACCTTCTCTTGTTTCAAAAAAGAACCTTTAAAAAATTATTTGATGATTTTCTTTAGCTCTGTTTGCAAGACACCCTTTCTTGGGGTTTAGGTTTATAGACATTACTTACTTATATCTGTCTCTGCCTCACTTAGAACCTTTCCTTGTAGCTTGTCCCTTCTAGCTCTGAGTTCACTTTAGAGTTGTCTGTGTGGTCACATCAGCTTGCTGTGATTCTTCTACGTCTCTGCTAATTATTTAGTTATGTTTGTGGTGTCAGACCCCATTTTCAAGAATGGCTCACCTTAATTGAGAAGGAGGACATTTTTTTTTTTAGATTTTTTTTTTTAGATGTCAACTCAGTTCAGTTCAATTCAGTCACTCAGTCCTGTCCGACTCTTTGCGACTCCATGAATCGCAGCACTCCAGGCCTCCCTGTCTATCACCAACTCCCGGAGTTCACTCAGACTCACCTCCACTGAGTCAGTGATGCCATCCAGCCATCTCATCCTCTGTTGTCCCCTTCTCCTCCTGCCCCCAATCCCTCCCAGCATCAGAGACTTTTCCAATGAGTCAACTCTTCACATGAGGTGGCCAAAGTACTGGAGTTTCAGCTTTAGCATCATTCCTTCTAAAGAAATCCCAGGGCTGATCTCCTTCAGAATGGACTGTTGCATCTCCTTGCAGTCCAAGGGACTCTCAAGAGTCTTCTTCAACACCACAGTTCAAAAGCATCAATTCTTTGGTGCTCAGCCTTCTTCACAGTCCAACTCTCACATCCATACACGACCACAGGAAAAACCATTGCCTTGACTAGACAGACCTTAGTCGGCAAACTTATGTCTCTGCTTTTGAATATGCTATCTAGGTTGGTCATAGCTTTTCTTCCAAGGAGTAAGCGTCTTTTAATTTCATGGCTGCAGTCACCATCTGCAGTGATTTTGGAGCCCCCAAAAATAAAGTCTGACACTGTTTCCACTGTTTCCCCATCTATTTCCCATGAAGTGATGGGACCGGATGCCATGATCTTCATTTTCTGAATGTTGAGCTTTAGGCCAACTTTTACTTTCATCAAGAGGCTCTTTAGTTCCTCTTCACTTTCTGCCATTAGGGTGGTGTCATCTGCATATCTGCGGTTATTGATATTTCTCCCGGCAATCTTGATTCCAGCTTGTGTTTCTTCCAGCCCAGCGTTTCTCGTGATGTACTCTGCATATAAGTTAAATAAGCAGGATGACAACATACAGCCTTGACGTACTTCTTTTCCTATTTGGAACCAGTCTGTTGTTCCATGTCCAGTTCTAACTGTTGCTTCCTGATCTGCANGTGGTCTGGTATTCCCATCTCTTTCAGAATTTTCCACACAGATGTCAACTCACCTTTCAGCATTTTGAGATCTCTGCTCATGAACTACAGATTCTCAGCTGGACTAGGTTTCCCATTCCCAGCTGCTGTGAGCATAAAGATGATGTGAACGTCTTCTCTCAATACCCACCACTTCCACTTCTCGAATCACTTCCTCCTTGTTAATTGGAAATAAGTCAAGACTAGCAGCCCCTCCCACTGCTTTCTCAACCTTCTGAGGCCTGGATCTGTCAGGGAGTTAGGCCAAGGGTGTGTCACACAGTTTTGATAATAGTGACACTATGAGAATGTGTGGGCACGGTTGAATCCCCACCAGTTATGTCTTCGATGTTTCTTCCTGATTTCCATAGCAGCACTACTCACTCATTTCCCATGTTTGGCAGTGGCTGTGGTGTCCTGCTGTTACTGTATCACTTTTCTCTGTTCCTCCCCATTTTTTCCCCCACATGAGAACTGGGGTAGACATGCATATGGAGTTATTTGTTATTGACTTACGGCGACAGCTTACTGACTCTCCAAACCAACCAAACAAAAACCTACTCCTATGAACAGACCATGGTGCACGGCATCTCCCTTTGTTGAAATCTAACCAGAGCCTGATTCCTGTGGTCCCCCTGCCTTCTGTGAGCCTTTGCTGAGTTGTTATATCCTCCATGGCCCCAGATCCGGTTTTGCTTTTCCCTAATTGTACTGTGTTGGCAACTAGACTGGCCCAACCAGCTACATTGCCTCAGGCTCCCTTTGCTAACCGGGTCTGTGCTGGGTTTGGCCAGTGTGAGCACTGATGGGTATTACAGAGGAAGGAAGAGAAAAACCAAGGCAATTGATCAACTTTGGTGATTAGTGATTTAGATTTGTGCCTCTGCAAAATTTCAGATTACCTGGGTTTGTTGTTCAGTCCCTTAGTCATGTCAGATTCTTTGTGACCCCATAGACTGCAGCAGACCAGGCTTTCCTGTCCTTCATTATCTCCTGGAGTTTGCTCAAACTTAATGTCTGTTCAGTTAGTGATGCCATCCAACCATCTCATTCTCTGCTGTCCCTTCTCCTGCTGCCTTCAGTCTTTCCCAGCATCAGGATCTTTTCCAATGAGTCAGCTCTTCGCATCAGATGGCCAAAGTATTGGAGCTTCAGCTTTAGCATCGGTCCTTCCAATGCAGAATAGTTACGTCTGCAAATGGGAGGTCCATGAATGCTAAGGGTTGTTGAAATTACCCATCAGAGGTTGAGAAGCAGCACTGGATAGAGGGTTAGGAAGAGCACATAGGCAGACAACATCATGCCTGACATACTAGGAAGAAGGAAGAGTAGGTAGACAGGTCTGATGGGGATTGGTTGGGTAGGACTGCAGAACAAAAGGCATGCTAGACAAGGTGGAGCAAAGTAGATTGGGTCCAAAAGAGGTCATAGTTGTCGTCACTGTTGTGGGCATCAGGAGATGTAGCAGTCAGGTTTTTAGATACATGTACTGCATCACCCCCAGCGGTTGGTGCAGGAAGCCATGTTGAGGAGCAGAGTTCTCGGAAACCTAGGATGGATTCAGAAGTGGGTTGGGCTTCCCAGGTGACTCCCTGAAGGACACATCAGAATCAGCCTGCCAAGGGTCAGGAAGCTGGTGAGTCAGGGGACCCTTTCCCCACTGACCCTCAGGCCACACCTGCTTTGCCCCCTTCTGGATCCTGCCTCTTTCTCTGCATCCCTCCATTCCCAGCAATGTCTCGCAGAAGCCCGTCTGCTTGGCAGAACCCAAGTCACATGACTGTGGCCCAGCAGCATGGAAGCCAGGAAATAAGGGTTTGAATGTTTAATTTTTTTCATTCTCTGTTGGAAAAACTGCCTTTATTCTTTAAGATGTTATTGATGCGAGGAGTTCTGGGGCATCCATGGAGGACAGGTGTCCACTTCAGGAAGGGACTTATTTTTTAAAGGATGGAGTGTAGTGAGATGTCAGTCCCTTTAAGCTGCCGCATCTAAATGTGAGGGACTGGGTGGGCGACAAACAACAGGAATTTACTGCTCACAACTGTAGAGGCTGGCAGTCTTGGATCAGGGCAGCGTGGATGGATGAGGGTCTTCCTGGTTGCAGATTTCTGTCCTGTCCTCATGTGGTAGGAGGGACTAGAGGGCTCTATGAGGCCTCTTTGCAAAGGGTACTAATTCCACTCATAGGGTCTCTGCTTTTATGACCTGATCACCTCCCAAAGGCTCCACCTCCTAACTCTACCACCTTGGGCATTAAATTTTCAGCATGAGTCTTGAGACAGACATTCAGATATTGGAGCCTTTGGAACAAGTCCAGGCATGTGGGGAGCTTTGTGTTAAGTGACTGCTACTATTATTATTAATTATCAACTGTCAGGCATGGTGTTTGTGCAGTAAAACCAATAAACACGTTCAAAAATGTGTGCCCTGGATGATATGACCTAAAATGTTGTCATTTAACTTTCTTTATGTATTTGTTTTATCTCCTGTAACATCTGCAGGATAAAGCTCTTATATTTCTTTATCCTCCCTGGAACATCTTCTGTATATACAAGCTCACAGTACATGTTCAATAAATGTTTGCTGAATAAATAACGAATTCAAAACATCAGAGAAATTATACTGATATGATCTTCAGTACCAGAGGGGCTTGACCTTATCTTTGAAATAAATTCATAAAAGGTTCCCAGTCTGCCCTTCCTAGGAAGGTTATGCATACTTATTTTTCCACTATTTCATAATTAAAAATCAAACAAAGTCGAAAGAATTTTTCAGTGAACCCCCATATACACACTGCCTAGATTCTGTCATTGTGTGTGTGCTTGATTGCTCAGTTGTAGCCCACCAGGATCCTCTGTCCATGGGATTTTCCAACCCACAAGAATCCTAGAGCAGTTAGCTATTTCCCCCTCCAGGGGATCTTCCCAACCCAGGGACTGAACCTCTGTCTATTGCGTCTTCTTCACTGGCAGAAGGTTCTTTAGCACTGCACCATCTGGGAAGCCCAGATTCTACCATGAATGTTCTACAATACTTATTTTATCACATATTTATCCTTCTCCCCAGCTTGTTTTGATCCATTTCATCCTTACACTTGTGCGGCCATGAGAAGGTGGCTTGCAGATTTCCAGCTAAAGGCGACATGATTGACCGTAGCACCAACCACTGTGCTCTGTAATCCATCACCAAGTCTCCCAGCCAGTGACTGACCCATTGCTGAGAGACAAGGAACCCCTGGTGATAGTCATCACTGCTTCCACCAGCCCTTGGGGCCTCTCCAGCCTTCCTCGGACTGCACAGCATCCTATCGTGTACCTCTCCCCTCCCTTCCATCTCTCTCTGCTTCACCGGATGAGACCTGCATCCCGGCTGGATGACCCTCCCCACCTCCTGCTTCCTCTTCCTCTCCCCCCACAGTGGGAAGCTCCCTCTAAGACACTCCCTCCCCCTCTAAGACAGTCTTTGCACAGCGGATCCTGTGTGCACATCTTCATCTCAGAGGACCTGGACTAACGTCTCTGTCCTGTGAGCAGAACTGGTTTTATCTTCATTTTACAGATGAGGAAACCGAGGGTTGTAACTTGCAAAAGTCACAGAGCTGAGCTGGAATTCTGACCGTTGTCTCTGGCAACATCTTATTTCTAGGAAGATGATGCTCCTGGTTGGGTCTTGAATGTTATAAGTTGGAAAGGCAGCATCTAGGGGTTATAACTGATGATGACGACAACTCAGTGGTGCAGGCACTCTTCATGCAGTTTAATTCACACAGCAAGCTTGTAGGTAGGTATTACTTCCACCCACATCGCACACTTGCTAAAAGTCAGAGCTGGCTCCTCCCCTGTGGCTCTCCTTTGGGGTCTTACACTTGACCTGCTGTGCTCCCACACTGCTATAGAGAGCTCTGGTATTTAGGACCTTCCCCTTGGCTTCCCTGGTGGCTCAGACGGTAAAGCGTCTGCCTACAATGCGGGAGACCCTGGTTCGATTCCTGGGTCGGTAAGGTCCCCTGGAGAAGGAAATGGCAATCCACTCCAGCATTCTTGCCTGGAAAATCCCATGGACAGAGGAGTCTGATAGGCTACAGTCCATGGGGTTGCAGAGTCGCACACGACTGAGCGACTTCACTTTCACTTTCCTTGAAGACAGAAGGCACGGAGAAGAGCAGTGCTGGAAGGGATGTGTGGTTGGTTTGGGTGGGGCCAGATCTTATGGAAAGATCCCAGTGTAGTGTATCATGTTTGAGGGCATGGCTGGGCTTTCCTGGGAGTCCTGCTTAACTGAGGTAAGAAATCTGGTGCCTAGGGCCCCGGGGATGTAGGGAAAGGCAGGTGGGCAGCAGAAGCATGACTGGGGATTGATCAGGACCCTCCTGATAATAAGCTGCCTGGGCTGCTCAGAGTCCTGTGGATGGTCAAGCTTGGTTGTGTATCAGCTGTGTCCTGCATTTTCTGCATTTTGATGTGTTAACATCTGGGGTCCTGCTGACTCTGAATTGAGTAACATCCCAGAAACAGTAAACCACTCACCCAGTGAGAGCATCTTTGAAATGCAGACTGACCCATCCAGAGCCCACAACCCCACCACCTCCTCTATGGGCCTGTCCCACTCTGGACCACTGTTCTCCCAGCCCTGACCACCCCAGGGCCAGGAAGTAGATGGACCACCAGGGACAGCCGCTATTCCCAGAGCCCACTGAAATTACTCAAGGTAGCCAATTCTCAGCCTACCTACCCTCCTCACCTGTATCTCCCCATGGAAACCACAGGAAAGACTCTAGAAACGGTGGTTTCCCATCTCCCTCTGCCTCCTGACTGGCCTGGTACCTGAACCACCACGTGGTCCCTGCAGTGATGGAAGCCGAGGACGACCCTTGCCAATCACTGGTCACTGCCTGAGCACCGTGCCGGGAACCTGCAGGCCTGCGTTGGGTTGTATGGCTGTCCGGGGTGACAGACACGCCCCCTCACCCTGCACTCCCAGAGGGAGATCTGAGCTCTGCACCAAGCATGTTCAGGACAGACCATGGGTTGAAACGTGGCCACTCCCTATTCCTGTGATGTTATCCCATGATGCCATCGTTCTGCACACTCCCACTCCGTCCTGTGCTCTACTGGGCAAAGTGGGTTAAAGAATGAACTCGAATGTCTTCCCAACCACATGGATGAAACTTGAGGATATTGTGCTGAGTGAAATAAGTCAGAGGGAGAAAGACAAGTGCCATGCTGTCTCACATAGAGAAATTAAAACAAAAACCGAGCTCAGAAGCCACCTTTGGGTGGTTCCCAGAGGCTGGAGGTGGGGTGTGGGGTGTGGGGTGTGGGGTGTGGGAAGTGGGTGAAGGGAGTCAAAAGGTACTAACGTCCAGTTATAAAATGAGTTATGGGATGTTGTACTGCACAGTTACTATAGTTAATACTGTACTGCAGGTTTGAAAGATGCTAAGAGAGTGGGTCTTAAAAGGTCTCATCACAAGAAAAGAATTCTGTGACTATGTATGGTGGTGGGTGTCAACTAGACTTATTGTGGTCGTTTTGCAATATAAGTGAATAGTGAATCCTTGAGTGTTAGTTGCTCAGGCGTGTCCGACTCTTTGCGACCCTATGGACTATAGCCCACCAGGCTCCTCTGTCCATGGAATTCTCCAGGCCAGAATACTGGAGTGGGTTGCCGTGCCCTCCTCCAGGGGATCTTCCTAACGCAGGGATCGAACCCAGGTCTCCCACATTGCAGGCAGATTCTTTACCATCTGAGCCACTAAAACTATCATCGTATGTCAATTAGACCTAATTTAAAAATCACAATAAATTCAACCATAGCTATTAAAAAAAAAAGAATAAATGTATTTAATGCCTCACCATGATACTGCTGAACATAATAGATTTCCTCTCCTCCTTCCCCATTTCTTCCAGGTAAATTATAGTTTCAGTTAAAGAAAATTAGAGTGAATTTGTAACTGACAGTTTCCTTATAGTATCACACCAAAGCTAGCAGGATTTATCCTCAACAATCAAATCAGCAAATTAAAAATTGCACTATGAAGAGATTTGTAATTCTCATTGTGTATCACCAGCTTATTCTTTGGAAAAACAGATGATTCAGTTCAGCCTCATTCCTAAGGGTTGTGTTGGTATTTTAACTGGAATTACATTAAATCTTTATTGAATTAAGGAATGTTGTCATCTGGAGTATTTCTGGACTGCCAGCGAGGAGACTGTGATATCTCTCCCCATTATTTAGATCTTCATTTTTCCATTAAGGTTACCTAATTTTAAATGGTTCTTATATTTATTGAATTACATGATTCTTTTCTATTTAATTTTTATAGCTATTATGATCCAACAAGATAGTGAGTTTCTCTTCTGTTACTAAAATTGACACTGTAGTTGATTTTTCATTTATAAGATCCTGTAATTTTCCTGAATCCTTACCCTCAAAAATTTTTTTTGTTGATTTTTGTGCAACTTTAAGGCAATGCCGGAGAATGCTCAAACTATCGCACAATTGCACTCATCTCACACGCTAGTAAAGTAATGCTTAAAATTCTCCAAGCCAGGCTTCAGCAACACATGAACTGTGAACTTCAGATGTTCAAGCTGGTTTTAGAAAAGGCAGAGGAACCAGAGATCAAATTGCCAACATCCATTGGATCATGAAAAAAGCAAGAGAGTTCCAGAAAAACATCTATTTCTGCTTTATTGACTATGCCAAAGCCTTTGACTGTGTGGATCACGATCAACTGTGGCAAATTCTGAAAGAGATGGGAATACCAGACCACCTGACTTGCCTCTTGAGAAACCTGTATGCAGGTCAGGAAGCAACAGTTAGAACTGGACATGGAACAACAGACTGGTTCCAAATAGGAAAAGGAATACATCAAGGCTGTACATTGTTACCCTGCTTATTTAACTTATATGCAGAGTACATCATGAGAAACGCTGGGCTGGAGGAAGCACAAGCTGGAATCAAGATTGCCGGGAGAAATATCTTAGGCTCCAAAATCACTGCAGATGGTGACTGCAGCAATGAAATTAAAAGACACTTGCTCCTTGGAAGAAAAGTTATGACCAACCTAGACAGCATATTAAAAAGCAGAGACATTACTTTGCCAGCAAAGATCTGTCTAGTCAAAGCTATGGTTTTTCCAGTAGTCATGTGTGGATGTGAGAATTGGACTATAAAGAAAGCTGAGCACCGAAGAATTGATGCTTTTGAACTGTGGTGTTGGAAGAGACTCTTGAGAGTCCCTCGGACTGCAAGGAGATCCAACCAGTCTATCCTAAAGGAGATCAGTCCTGGGTGCTCATTGTTAGGACTGTGTTGAAGCGGAAATTCCAATACTTTGGGCACCTGATGCGAAGATCTGATTCATTCGAAAAGACCCTGATGCTGGGAAAGATTGAGGGCAGGAGGAGAAGGGGTCGACAGAGGATGAGATTGTTGGATGGCATCACCAACTCAATGGACATGGGTTTGGATGGACTCAGGGAGTTGGTGATGGATAGGGAGGCCTGGCGTGCTGTGCTTCATGATGTCGCAAAGAGTCGGACACAACTGAGTGACTGAACTGAACTGAAGGTATATAAGTCATATCAGTATAAAAACAAAAGCACCAGTATAAAAACAGACTCATAATTATGGAAGCAATAGATACTCATTTTCGAGGAACTGTTCTTGCCTGGAGAATTCCAGGGATGGGGGAGCCTGGTGGGCTGCCATCTATGGGGTCACACAGAGTTGGACACGACTGAAATGACTTAGCAGCAGCAGCAGTAGCAGAGGGTTTCAAGACAGGATCATCATGGCTGTCTCACCTTTGTTATTGCTGTCACTTATCACCTGTCATGTACAGGTATTTTCCTTAAAGCCTTATTTGTCCCCATTTTATGGATATGGAAACTGAGTCTCAGAGAGGTGAAGTAACACAGAACAGAGAGCACACACACATATTCACACCACAAGTTACAGCGCTGGGTTTTAATCTAGCTCTGGCTGAGTCGAAAGCCTTTACATTTAATAGCAGAAAAGGAGATAATCAGGAATGAATTTAACTCAATAAACATGGGGAATTGTTCAAAGAAAATGAAAACACCTCAAGGGAAAATAAAGGCTCTGAGGAATCAACACCTTTGAGCTTTGTCTCCTTCATAATTTGGGTTGATTTCTCAAGGGAGAAATGGCCTTTAATTGTCAGTTTTATTTGCATTTTTATTCCTAAGAAGTTTCAACATTTTCAGATTAAACACATATCTTTTCTATCCTGTTTTCTCATGGGTTTTTATTTTTCCATTCATAACTTCTGCTAATTTCACCATTGGGAAATTTAAGTAGGTTTTTTTAAAACTGACTTATTTGAGTTAAGTATATAAGTATTTATATTATTTCTTGTCAAATCCCTAGCAAATATTAAACTACCCTTTTGCTTTGCCTTTTAATTGCCTTTTAATATGATGTGGTTAATATACAGATACTTTGATTACTTTTAAATATAATTAAGTTTATCAGTCTTTTCCTTTTTGATTCTCTTTTATTTTTTTTGGATTGGGGAAAATGACCTTTCCCATCCGGAGATGAAATAGATGAATGCCTGTTCTTTCATCTAGTCTTATTACTCATTTTTTTTTTTTTTTAATTCTGTAATGCACCTGAAATGCATTTTGAGTTGAGGGACAAGAAAAAGAAAGTACTTTACTTAGCTGGGTAACACAGTCACTTCATAATAATCAGGTCTTTTTTTTTTTTAATTGAAAAGATCTTCAGAGATTTTTAGCTTGAAAATAAAAGCACGTCTTTTCTCTTTGAGAGGCTATTTTGTTCTTTCAACTTGAAGTTACTTTAGTTGTTAACTCTAACATTTTTAAACAAATTCTGCGCTGTCAGTCTAAGACAGGTCTTCTCTATGACACAGGGTTAGTCATTGTGAGATGAGCTGGCATTCTGTGTCTTGAGGAGCGAAGGTCTTCTCTGGACAAACAGACTAGACGCTGTGGTTAACTCCTTTAATCAACTAAATTTAATAGTGTCCCTAACTTTAATAAGACCATTACTTTTTTTTTTTACTTTTAAAAAATTGAGATATGATTCAAATGCCTGAAAATTCACCTTTCAAAGCATATGTGGTCTTCAGTATATACAGTGTTGCATCCATGACCCACCATCTAATTTCAGAACATTTCTGTCACCCCAGAAAGAAAACATGAGCAGTCACCCCAACTCCTCCTTCCTCCCAGCCACTAGCCATCTCTCCTATGTTTTGGGAGAGTTTGTGAAGTTTTGGTTAATTTTTTAACAACGGGGGAGATTCACGAGTGAAGTCATCTAGTTGTCGACTCCTCATGTTAGGAATTTTAGGGCGGTGTTTTAAAACTAATTTTGCCTTTTCATTATAGATCTATTCAAATTTCCTATTTCTTTTTGAGTCAGTTTCAGTAGTTTGTGTCTTTCTAGTAATTTGTCCTTTCATTCTAAGTTATTTAATTTGTTGATGTATAGTTGTTCATAGTATTTTCTATATATCAACAAGTTTGTTGATATAAATTCTCATAGTTCTTTTTATTCTTTAAATTATGTAAAGTGGGTAGTCATGTCTTCTCTTTCATTCCTGATGTTAGTAATTTGAGTCTTTTTATAATTCAGTCTAACTAAAGTTTTATCAATTTTATGTTTTCAAAGAAACAACTTCCTCAGTTTTCTCTTCTTTAATTTATTTACTTCCCCTGTGATCTTTATTATTTCCTTTCTTCTGCTTGATATAGGTTTAGTTTGCTGTTTTTAAAATTTCTTATGGTGAAAGGTTAGGCTTTTGATTTGGAACCTCATGTATTTTAAATATAACCATTTTACAAATACGGATTTCCCTCTAAGCACTGCCTTAGCTGCCTCCCGTAAATTTTGGCATGTTGTTTTTTGTTTTCATTCATCTCAAACTATTTTCTAATTTCCTTTATAATTTCTTCTTTGATTAACTGGTTACTTGAGTATATTGTTTAATTTCCACATATATAGAATTTCCTAATTCTCTTACATCTGATTTCTGATTTCATCTGTTGTTGTGATTTTAATCCTTTTGAATGTGTTGAGACTTGTTTTATGACCTAAGATATGCTCTTTCTCAGAAAATATTCACGTGCATTTACGAAGAATGTATTCTGCGGCCGTTGGGTGGGGTGTTCTATGGTATCTGTCCAGTCTTGTTGGTTCCTAGTGTCAGTCAGTCTTCTGTTTCCTTGTTCATCTTCTAATTCTTCTGTTCGTTACTGAAAGTGAGCATTGAAATCTGCAACTGTTTTTGTTGCGTTTCTATTTCTCCCTTTAATTCTGTCATTTTTTGTGACATGTATTTGGAGGCTCTGTTGTTAGATGGATTGGTCCTGTGATCATGATAAATGTTCTTTGTCTAGTAACTTGTCTTAAAGTCCACTTTGTCTGACTTTGGGGTAGCCCTACCAGCTCTCTTTTGGATACTATTTGCATAACCTTTTCCATTCTTTTATTTTCAACCTGTGTGTCCTTGAAAAGAAAATGAATCTCTTATAGATAGCCTATCTCCAGAGAAACAGAACCAGTAAGACATAGATATAAATATAGATCTAGACATATGAAGAGATTCATTGTAGGAATTGGCTTACGTGATTTTGGAGACCAGGGAGTCTCACAATCTGCAGTCTAAGCTGGGGAACCAGGAAAGAAAGGGGTTCAGTTCAGTCCAGATCCAAAACTTGGAGAATCTGGAGAATTGGTGATGTTAAGTCCAGATCCAAAGACCCTATAATCAGGAGGTTGTGGGGTGGGGGTGGAAGTACTAGTGTGAGTCTGAAGTCCCAGGAACCAGGAGCAGCAGTGTCTTGAATGCAGGAGAAGATGAATATCTCGACTCAGAGAGAGCAGAGTTGCCCTTCCTCTACCTTTTTGTTCTGTTCAAAACTGTAGCAGATTGGATGGTGTTTACTCACACACATGAAGCTGTTTATTCAGTCTACACTGCTGTTGTTATTCAATCGCTAAGTCTTATCCAACCCTTTGCAACCCCATGAACTGGCGTAGCATGCCAGGCTTCCCAGTCCTCCCCTATCCCCCGGAATTTGCTCAAATTCATGTCGATTGAGTCAGTGATGCCATCCAATCATCTCATCCTCTGTCGTCCCCTTCTCCTCCTACCCTCAATCTCTCCCAGCATCTGGGTCTTTTCCAGTGAGTCTGCTCTTCACATCAAGTGGCCAAAGTATTAGAGCTTCGGCTTCAGCATCAGTCCTTCTGGTGAATAGTCAGGATTGATTTCCTTTAGGATTGACTGGTGTGATCTCCTTGCTGTCTGAGGGACTCTCAAGAGCCTTCTCCAGGCCCACAGTTGGAAAACATCAGTTCTTCAGCACTCAGCCTTCTCTCAGTCTGTGTATCCTAAGGCTGATCTCTTCTGCAGACCTCTGGACAGACAGACCCAGAAATGATATTTTACCAGTTTTCAGGGCATGCCTTAGTCCAGTCAAGTTACATACAAAATTAACCATCACAGACAGCATATGGTTAGATCATCAAATTCTTTTCTTCTGCCCAAGTCTGTTTTACTAGAGTGTTTAATCCATTGACATTTAATGTAATTATTGGTAAGATATGCTTTACATCTGCCACTTTGATGTGTATTTTCTGTATGTCTTATGCCTTTTTGCATCTCTGTTCCTCCAGCGTTGACTTCTTTTATATTAAATAGATACTTTTTGGTGTACCATTTTAATCCATTTTTCATGTTTCTTTTTTAGTTACTTTCTTAGTGTTGCTCTGAAGATTGCAATTAACATATTAATTTGTAACAATTAAGTTTGCTTTAATCCCAGCGTTATTTAGGTGACATATTATAACGTTGGGACTTCCCTGGCAGTCTAGCAGTTAGGATGACGCGCTGCAGGGGGTGTGGATTTGATCCCTAGTAGGGGAATTCAGATCCTACATGCCATGCGGCTTGACAGGAAAAAAAAAAACCACCACAACAAAAACAACAACTTTGCTTCTGTGTAATTCTTTTCAAAATATATGTATCCTTATCCATTTATTTGGCTGTGCCGGGCCTTAGTTGCAGCATGTGGGGTCTAGTTCCCTGATCGGGGATGGAACCTGTGCCCCCTGCTTTGGGATTGTGGAGTCTTAGCCACTGGACCAGCAGGGAAGTCCCCCTTCTGTCTCCTTCTGTGTCCTCTCCTTTGTGCTAACTTTGTCATACCGATTATCTCTTTATATACTGTAAGGCCGTGAACACAGGTTTATGATTATAATTTTATGCAATTATCTTTTAAAACAGGAGAACAAGGATATTTTGAGCAAAACTTGGACAAATAAGCAGTAGAGGGGTTTTGTTTAATTTAGCACTGGCAGGAGATGAAGATGGAGTGGGGCCTTTGGGACGTGGGGTGGTTGCAGGGGGCACCTGGGGCAGACGGTGGCTATCGCCACACCCTTCCCCACTGGGCATCACCTTGGGCCTTGCTGCCGGCTGGCCTTTCACAGCTCTTTCTTGTCTGGGGAAATCAGCATCTCAGAAGTGGTCAGATCTGATCCCAAGGCCTGGGTAAGTCTGTTGAGGAAGTGTGGGACTCTCTGTGGCCACAATGGCCTGGGTGACGCAGCAGACCTTGGCATACCCACTGGCCAGCGCCTGTTTCTCCAGTGTGGGCGGTGGCTCTGGGTGTAGGGTGACACCATGGTACCACCCTATTCTTTACATGGATCCCTGGGGACCTCACTCAAGCCTCCGATGGTCCCTGGAACACCTGCCTGTGGCCTGACAGCACCAGCCGCTCAGCTCAGCAGGCCTCTGCAGTCCTTTTGAATCTGTATGTAGGTGAACCGACCTGTTTATTAGCAGGATTCCAGCAGAAACTGTGGGCAGAGGGCCCGGGTCCGACCCTGTCCTGGCCTCTGCTCTCTGTCCCGTCAGTGTGCCCAGGGTGTGTTCTCACCCGGAGCTGCACTATGCAACCTTGGCTCCACCACCACGCAGGTCCCCCGGGAGGAACACAGGACCCTGGGAGACAAGCTCCGTGCAGACAAACCCTTCTGTGTGTCTGTAGCTGCCCAAATCCTTGTGAAGGAAAGAAAGCCAAGACCGAGTTAGGGGAAAGGCCTCCTTTCTGTCTGGTTGGGAATGACCTGCTGTGTAGCTGCTCCGCGCTTGCCTGCAGCTTTCATGAGCAAATCCCTTTGAAGGAGGAACCATTGCCTACAGTTTACAGATGAGGAAATGGAAACTCAGGGAGGCTCACTCACCCAGCCAAAGTCACAAAACCAGTTCCTCGACGGAGCCAGACGTGTCCCTTGGCTCCTGGCCCAATGCTTTTCCTCTGCTGTGCCATGACTGTTGTCGGAGGTGAGAAAGCCCTGGTCCCTTTGCTCCTTTCAAGCCCTCAGCCCTGGCTGCTCCCCTGGGCTCCATTCTTGCACCTCTGCTCCCCCAGTGCCTGCCCCTCCCCACCTCTGGTGCCGTGTGGTCCCCAGGGTCTTCTATTTTCACTCATCCTCTGAATGGGCCATGTATTATTACACTGAGCACTTATTTTTCCTATAGTCAAGGGATTAAAAGTACTAAAAGCTAGATGTTTTCAGGACTAGAAATTTCAACTTCAAATTTTATGAACAAAGAGACCAAAACTCATAGAGAACATTCCTGGTCCGAGGTCACACGATGGAACTGGCTGAATCAAAGTGTCACGGCTCCCATCCCCATGGCTCGCCCCTGGTGCCGTGCCTGGGAGAGAGTGGTCAGGCTTTTCAGCACTTAACTTGGGCAGGAGTTTGGAGATTGTTGCTTGTCTGTTCTCCATCAGGTGCATGGATTACCCTTATGTGACTTGTAGTAGGTGGCGTCTAGAAAGATACAAATTAAAATAAGGAGACACTCCTGTTTTTAAGTTGCTGATTTTCTTTCATTTTTTAAAATTAATTTTTATTGGAGTATAGTGACTTCACAGTTTGTGTGAGTTTCTACTGTACGGCAAAACGAATCAGCCATGTGTATACACATATCCCCTCTTGTTCAGGTTTCCTTCTCATTCAGGTCACCGCAGTTCTGTTTTTAACATACAAACACTCATCATCATTCACTTTGCACAGCGAGGCCCCCACCCACAGTTTTCAGGAATGTTGTCTCCACACCCTTGAGTCCAACCCAGAAATACTTCTGATCATTATAGAGGTATCTTTACATATCCAGTCAAGCCCTGAATTGCTGGGAGAGCATCTTTGTCTGGGATGGGCAGCAAGGGATCAAACTTCAAAGCCCTAGGATCCTGGAGCCCCACTGGCCTTCTCTATGCACATTTCCAGAGGTCCTGTCCTGGGCAGCTCCTTGTGCCTGGACTTACCCCAAAGCAGTCAAGCAGCAAGACACCTTATTTTTCTGGGAACTCACAGGTTAAAAATCTTAAAATTTGCTGCAAGTATTTTGTTGAAACGTAAATGAGATTCAGGAATGTTCCCAACCCCACTTTCTTTATTCTGCTTTGGTTCCTCTCATTCCCTAAAAGATGTCTGTGCTTTGGGGTGCATTTGATCATATGGGTTATATTCAGTCCCTTGTATATACCACATAACAACTTTTTCAAAAAAGGACTTTACTAGGATTGTTTGGCATTGCTGCCTTGAACATGGGTTGGCCTTTGTTCTTTCAGTTCAATTGAAGTGAAGTAAATCTATAGCTTCACTCAGAGCTGGGAGTAACCACTGCAGCCTCACGGGATTTGCCAACCAATGGAATGAAAAGGCCTCTGTTGAAATGAGCAACTGACCCATAGAGGCAGGGCCTCCCCTTTCTCTATTCTCATTCAGATTTCAGCTACCACACCCCACCAGCACCTTCCAGAACAAAATGGCAAGCCAAGGGGAAGAATAGAGTCACTTTCTTGAAGTTTCTTTTGAGAGGTGCATCTTGTTAGAAGTAGAAAATTATTCTGAAAATTATTATTGTGGAAGATGATCCGGTAATACAGTGATGTACCCTCATTGTAAACGGGTGTATTGTGTGATGAAGGTGACCTCCTCAAAGGTCAAAACCTTTGAGACTCTACCATAGTCAGAAATCAGGGGGGAGGCTCTGGACTCACCGTGGAGAACAGCAGACCAGTGATGGGGATGGGTGGCCCTTGGCAAGTCCGTCTTCTGTGCAGCCGTCCTGTCGAGGTGTTTGTGATGCTGCACTGAGGTCCCTGCGATGGAAGTGCTCCATGCTGGAGAAGGGACCGGGGAGAACAAGATGGGGGCAGGACACCCCAGGTGTTTGAGAGAGCTTTCTGGAGGGAGGTGGGGCTTGTAGATGGGTGGGGGTCAGAGAGCAGAAGGGCATGGGGGACAGTGGATCACAGGATGGTCCAGGGTTGTTGAGGCATCTGATAGAGGTGATGGGAACTCTTTGTGAGGCTGCTCCGCTGCCCTGGGCCATTTTAACGACTGGTTCAGAAACTCTGCACCCTAGAAGAGGAATGAGCGTGTCATTCGGGCATTTGTGTTCAGACCAACCAGGGCTGCCTGTGAGGAGGGTAAGTGGGTGGTGTCTCAGCTGAGGCCCCAACACCCATCCCCATCAGCAAGGCAGCTCTGCCCTTTTCTGGTGAATCGAAGAAAGTGGGTGATCCCTGGTGATCCAGTGGTTAAGACTTTGTGCTTCCAGGGCAGGGGATGGGAGTTCGATCCCTGGTCGAACTAAGGTCCCACATGCCGTGCGTGCTGCAGGCACAGAAAAACAAATTGAAGAAACGGATTCTGGTATAAATAAGTAATGTTGACATCGGCTACTCCAGTCTCTACCCCATGCTAAATACAGGGAAACTGAGGCTCAGAGCAGTGAGGCTGCTCCTTTGCAAACTCTCCAGCTTGATTAAGACAGATTTAGGCTACCAGGATGTTCCAAAACAAAATGGCAAGCCACATGGAAGAATAGAGTCACTTTCTTTGAGTTTTTTTTGAGAGGAACTTCTTGTTAGAAGTAGAAAATTATTCTGACCAAGTAAATTTTGGTCCTCAAAATGTTTTCAAATAAAAGATGTTGACTTTATAAAGAATACATTTCATAGGTCTATAAAACATGCAATGCCATGGCTCATAAACTCTTTGTAACTTAATACAGCATGACATAGGTCAATGAACAAAATTCAAGGTACAAGCAGCTGAAGTGGGGATGCCAAAGAATAAACTGTTCATTTCCTGATTGTCATATTTAAACCCTTGAGTGTGTTAGCTCCAAAGCCATAATAATTTAAGAGGCAATAACTCTAGAAATGATGTCGGCGGACTGTTTTTCCAGTTTGGCCGGTGTGATTGGAAAGAGTTTGTGATCACAGTTGTGTGCTCTTGGGAGCTGCTCAGATAATTAAAGGATAAGAAAAATCACCTGCCTCTGAATTTGGGACCAGCTATTCTACCAGTATAAGCTAAAGGTTCAAAGCCCCTCCAGATTGAAACCACACTAGACTATAAACCTGATAAATAATAGTTTTTACCCCAGCTAAAAATTTCCCCATTGCCAGTAGATATAACTGCATTGCTTTCAACATTACCCTGTCATAATTTCAAGAAGTTATCTTGATGTCTCAGAGTTTTATCTACTGCAAAAGTACAAACTAAAAGCCAGGGAGCCATGTCAACAGGTGCATAACTGCTGTTTGATGACTTGGAAGAAGGTGACTGTGGCCGGTTAGAAAGCACACGCGCCTTCTGGGGTGGGGGGCACTGGCCAGTCCATCCCACCAACTGTTGTCATCCAAACTTTGTTCCCAGCCCTTGTCATTTTTCCAAAGATGCCAGAAATTCATTGGTAAGTAGTATGTCTTAATTTCTAAATATTAGTAGCTAGTTTTTCTTTTGCTCGTTTGCTTCTGCCCTTGACGTTTTTCCAAAGATGCCAGAAATTCATTGGTAAGTGGTATGTCTTAATTTCTAAATATTGGCAGCTAGTTAGTTTTTCCTTTGCTCGTTTGCTTCTGTAACATCAGGCAGACCAAAATTAAATTCATGTCTGGTCCTGCAGTCAACATTCTTTCATGGCTCAGTAGAATAATCACGTGGCTGAATTGCCAAAGATACCTGAAGGGATGCTCATCAGGTCCTCTTTTCCTTCTGTTCTTCTTCTGATGCCTTTAGTGTTGGTTTGTTTTAGCTTGTTTATTAGCCTCATTTCTCCCAACAAGGTCTGATGAAGTCTGATTCTCCTCACTAACTCGTTCTGCCCTTTCTCTAAAGACTGTAAGCAGTTCTCTCACCTTTCTTTGCCCTAGGGATGTGTTACAACTAAGAGTTGTAGGATTTTTGAATGTTTGTCTTCCATTCATATTTTCAAGAATGAAGGAAGCTTATACAGAATGGCGCATGCAGTTAGTTGAAGGGGAGGAACCTGGCTGGCAGTAGGGTGAGCCAGAGGGTGGGGGGTGGGGGGTGGGGTGGGAATAAGTCCTGGAGCTCTGATTCCGAGAGCAGGAGGTGTTCCAGAACTGTGCTGTCCACCGGAGTGGGCCCTGGCTGTATAGGACTGTCCAGCACTTGAGTGCAGCTGCAGTGAATTGATCTGTGAAACACAGACAGGCTTGGAAACAGTATGAAAGAGAGAGAAAATATCTCAGTTGTTCGTATTGACTATATGCTGAAGTGATAACATTTTAGATGTGTTGGATAAATGGAGATTAATTTTACATATTTCTTTTTACTTTTTTTCTTTTTGGTTTATTAAACTGTAGTTGATCTACCCATATTGTGTTCCTTTCAAGGGTAAAGCAATGTGATTCACTTATGCATATATATTTTTTCAGATTCTTTTCCATTATAAGTTATTACAAGATATTGAATATAGTTCCCTATCAGTTCAGTTCAGTTCAGTCGCTCAGTCGTGTCCGACTCTTTGCGACCCCATGAATCGCAGCACTCCAGGCCTCCCTGTCCATCACCATCTCCAGGAGTTCACTCAGACTCACGTCCATCTGTCCGTGATGCCATCCAGCCATGTCATCCTCCGTCGTCCCCTTCTCCTCCTGCCCCCAATCCCTCCCAGCATCAGAGTCCTTTCCAATGAGTCAACTCTTCACATGAGGTGGCCAGAGTACTGGAGTTTCAGCTTCAGCATCATTCCTTCCAAAGAAATCCCGGGATTGATCTCCTTCAGAATGGACTGGTTGCATCTCCTTGTAGTCCAAGGGACTCTCAAGAGTCTTCTCCAACACCACAGTTCAAACGCATCAATTCTGTGGTGCTCAGCCTTCTTCACAGTCCAACTCTCACATCCATACACGACCACAGGAAAAACCATAGCCTTGACTAGACGGACCTTTGTCAGCAAGGTAATGTCTCTGCTTTTGAATATACTATCTAGGTTGGTCATAACTTTTCTTCCAAGGAGTAAGCGTCTTTTAATTTCACGGCTGCAGTCACCATCTGCAGTACTATACAGTAAATCCTTGTGGTTTATCTAGTTTATATATGGTAGCGTGTATCTGTTAATCCCAGACTCCCAATTTATTCCTCCTCTTCCACTTTGGTAATCGTAAATTTGTTTTTTGTCTGTGAGTCTGCTTCTATTTTGTAAATAAGTTTGTTTGTATCATTGTTTAGACTCCGTGTATAAATAGTACCATATAATGTTTGTCTGTCTCTAGCTTATTTCTTCATTCGTTATGATAATCTCTACGTCCCTCCATGCAGTTACAAATGGCATTATTACTTCATTCTTTTTCATGCCTAATATCCCACTGTATATATTTACACATCTTCTTTGTCCATTCATCTGTTGATGGACATTTAGGATGCTTCCACGTCTTGGCTGTTGTGAATAGTGCTGGCGCTCGTGTTGAACCCTGAGGTGTGTATGTCTTTTAGAATTTTCACCTTTTCCAGATAGATGCCCAGGAATGGGCTTGCTGGATCATGCGGCAGCTCTGTTTTTGCTTTCTAAAGGAACCTCCAGGGAATTCCCTGGCGGTCCAGCATTGAAGACTCTGTGCTTCCACTACCAGGGGCCGTGAAAGGTCTGACCCTCCTCAGTGAGCTAGACTCCCACAGGCTGCACGGCATGACCAAAAGCAAACCAAAGGAAACTGCTTAGCGGCTGCACCATTTTCCATTCCTACCAGCAGTGGAGGAGGATCCCCTTTTCTCCACACGTGCTGCAGCTTTTGTTATCTGCGGACTTTTTGGTGATGACCATTCTGACCACTGTGAGGTGATACCTCCTTATATTGGTTGATAGTTTTAATTTGCATTTCTCTAATAATTAGTGATGTTGATTGTCTTTTCATGGGCCCATTGGTCATCTGTATGTCTTCTTTGGAGAAATGTCAACTGAGATCTCCTGGCCACTTTTACTTTTTAATCTGGCTACTAGAAAACTTAAAATTACATATTCTACTGCACAGTGCCACCCTACAGCAATGGTCTTTGAACTTTTTCTAGGTCCAGATAGTAAATATTTTCGGCTCCTCAGGCCATAGGTCTTTGCTGACAACTACTCATCATGTCTTTCGTGGTGATATAGATGATAGGTAAGTGAATGGGTGTGGCTGTATTCCAGTAAAACTTTTTTTACACACACAGTTGGGGATGGATTTGCTGATGCCTGCCTGAGAAGATAAAAGCCAGGGGGAAGGAGAGGATGAAGGTGCCTCTGAGGGACTGGTGGCATTCTGTTTCTTGGTCTTCGTGCTGGCTTACAGGTGTGCTAACTTTCAGAAAATTCGTCAGGCTGTTTGTGTACAAATGGCATACTTTTGCATACGTATATTAAAAAGCTGACTTAAAAAGAGTCAAAGATGTGTGGTCTGTCCCTACCAACTGGTGACAATCCTCTTCCCTGGTATTAAAAATAAGACAACCGGCCCCCAAGTGCTGTTGCTGATGCTAAGCTCCACTTCACCAAACCGAGTTCATGACAGTTTCAGCTCTCCCAGAAATGGAATCTTAAACCAGTCACACTCAGGAATCATGTGATAAGGGGTAGTGAGGTCGTCTGCCTGATAGACCACTGCTGTTCCCCAAAGGAAATGACTTTACCATAACCATCCCACCTTTTTACCTGGTATAACTTCCTGGATCCCACTCCCTGGGGAAGTCTTTCATTTTGTACAGCTCCTGGGAGCTCCTTCTACCTTTCAGACTGAGTGCTGCCCGATTTAATCTCTTTTTGCTCCAGTGAACTCCTACTCATGTTGATATGCCTCCGTTTCTCTATTAACAAGAGTGAAACCAATTTTTCAGTTCTTCACCAGTGGTCAACCATTTAAATCATCCAAATAATTTGGCTTTTGCTGTAAGTATCTGTGACTCCCGTGTTACTGTCCGTTCATTCTGTACGACGGTTCTTACCTTAGGGAGTGCCGTGCAGAGAGAAAAGTCAAGCTCCTGGGAGAAGTTTCAAGAAAATTCAGCAGGTATTAAAATCTTAGGCTGTATTAAAGCTGCCTTCCAGTTTAAAAAAAAAAAAAATTGTGGTTCCCCATGAGTTTGTCCTGCCTGCAGAATAAATATACAGTTTTAAGATTTTGTCATTGAAATATTAACAGTCAGAAAAGTGTGATCCTCACCAGCTCTCAGGGCACTTGTGGGTGCCACCTGCCCACTGGGATATAAGGAGAGAGCCTGGAAGACAGGTCAAGCTCTGGGCATGGAAGTTTGGTCCACGGCTGCCCTGACGGAACAGCCTTCTAGCCCAGCTCTTTGCTTGTGTTCGGCATCACAGTTGCAGGGAGAGGGGCCTCCCTCTCCAGAAGTGGAAACATTTTTAAATCAGTCTTTTAACTTTTCGCCTGTGGATCCAGCTGCGTTGACACAAAGCCACGTTTGAGGCCTGATGTCTCGGAAGGCTGGCACCACGGAGTGTTTTTCTACTGGGACCCATAATGGCTGCTTTTAAGAGCTCAGTTCTATCAATGTGGTGCTTGAGCCGGCCTTTCAGCTGACCTCCAAAAGGAAATCATTTTAAAAGGAAGAATTTGAAGTCTGCCAAGAGTCAGATAATGGCACAGCACAGAAAAAGCAAGGGTTGTGTGGTTTTTATATTAAAATACAAGTCTCTTAATGCCACAAAACAGCAGCCTCCAGAAAAATGTGAAGTTTCATCTATGAGGCTAGGGGAAAAAAACAAAACAAAACAGTTTTTTAGAGATCCAAGTTTTCCCTCTTTGTTCCTTGTGATTTATCGGAAAGGAACAAGTCCCTTTTTCCTGCATCTCCTCCTGCCTCTGTGTTGGGTTTTATGCAAGTGACTGTTCTCATTAAAGTAAATTTCAGTGTTCTCTGAAAGTGGCCATGCTGTGGACACGGTGTCCCCGGGGAGCTGTGAGCCTGGCCCCTTGGGAAAATGAGCCCAAGGACAGAGGCTGTTGACCTTTGCTTTAATCCCACATCATCGATGACCTTCCCCATAAACTAACGTTGTGAGGACCTTGCCCATGTCTTTTTCTGAGCAGGTCTAGCCCCACCCCCCAGCCCTCCTTTTGCCCAGCACAGAATCAAGTGAGGCCCCCAAGGAGGGCGGGGCTGTTCACTGTCTCCAAACATCCGTCTGGCTCCAGGGAGGCTGTCGTTTGTCCTAAGGGTGATGGTTTGTAAGGGGAAGTGGTGTACATCTCTTCGTCAGTGTGGACTCTGGCTGGATTCTGAACGGGGGACATAGCATACCTGGTCATGGGTAATGTAGTCTACGGTTCTCACAGGCCATTTGGCCACTGTGTCATCTTGCCTTCTGTTTGCAGCAGCATAGTCCTAGATGTGGCTAAAAGTGCAGCACAGGCTACTAGGAGGTCGGGTGCGGGGACCTGAATTCAGCAAAGATGCTCCCTGCACTCTTCTCACCCGATGCTTGCCCCTGGTGCCGTATATCCCATTATACAGCATTATATGTATATCCCATTGGCACTGCACTCTGACAGTGACCTCCAAGCCAGCTGGGGACCAGGGCAGGGACAGAAGACCGTGGAGCAAGGGGGGCAGAGAGAAAGCCTTGAAGCAGACAAGGTGGGTTTGGGGGAAGAGGTCTAGACGCTGCAGAGGTGATACTGGGCCAAGGGAGGTTCAGTTCAAGGGAGGGGAAGAAGGATTTGCAGCTTTGGAGTCCCAGACACAGGTGAAGCTTGGAGACAAGGACCGTTGAAGAGGGTAGGAAGAAGTTCAGCCCCAAGGAGGCCTACCCAGCTGCCTAGACCCAGAGGGACAGGGAGCCCCAGGCTCCCAAGAGCTCCAGGTGGGATAACTGCACGTCATTGGTGGCACTATGACAGCTGCAGTGAGACTGGCTGGAAATGTGCATCAGTCAGCTGTCATTTCCAATGGTGCTGCTTAACAAAGCGCCCCAAACTCAAGGCCCACGACCACAAGTATCTCCTTCTCATGCTCACATCTGTGAGTTGGCCGGAGCTTGTCTGTGCGTGGCTCCCAGGCCTGGGCTGGTACAGGTGCACACGTGTCTCAGCCTCCTGGGCTGTCTGAGATGGGTCCTCATGTGGTGACAGAGACATTAGGGCGCAAATCCTGCTGCCCAAGTACTTGTGAAGCTGGTGGCCACATCACTGATCCTGTTGGACAAAGCATGTCACACAACCAAGCCCAGAGTCATGAGGACAGGGAAGCATGCTCTGCCTCTCCTGGGGAGACCCGCAAGGTCGCGTAGCAGAGGGTGCAGATGAAGAAAGGCATGAGGACTTGTGGGTGGGGGTGGATAGCTGGATCCAGTTGCTTTCTGCCAGCACGTACAGGTGGTGATTGCAGCTCACATGGACTCCCGCTAACTGACCTGACTCACAGCCGTCACATGAACCAAGGTGCCAGCAGATGGATTTGCAATAAGAAAGAGGAATATGCTGTGGATTGGTAATTCTCACCATCCACTCAGTGTGTCCTTTTCTTCTAGGAAACCTACTTAGAGCACCAGGTCATAATTCAAATTGTGCTTATGAACGTGGAGACAGAGCAAGGGGCACGGTGGGATGATCTGAATGTCTTGAAGGATACAGGTCTGGTTCCTGGAGGTGTCCACCTCCTCTACAGGAAAAGACCCATGACAGGTACCAGGAGGCCACCTCCCTTTAGGTGGCAGTAGTGTGGTCAACTTATTTTTTGTCCTACCCTTTGGAAACCTCTGCTCAGGTCACTCTGAATCTCCACTTTTTCTTTAGGTACAACTGGATGACAGTTTTAGAGATACAAGTGAAATGACTCCTCTGTGACCGCAGGCTCATCATCCTGTTGAGATTTAAGGTGTTTGCAAAACCCTCCAGTCAGTCAGTCACTGACCATGACTTAGGATGAGGTACCTTATATATGCGTTTATGTCTCTGAAATGGTGGGTGTCATAGGTTGGGGGCATCTTGTAGTCCCTGCGGGCCACGTGAACATGGAGTGGTTGTCCTTTCCTGGTTGTGTGCAGACCTGCTTGTTATTCTTGGGGACCTAAGTGGACACCTGGAGCCTCAGCATTTCAGTCCACATAGCATTTCAGGACCATTGGAGGAAGGAATAAGAATTTAGGTTGTCATCTGAAAACCTTTCATTGATTCCTCCTATGAGTTAAAGAAAATACCAGCATCAGACGTGCACTGTTGGTGGCGAAGGCTGAGGAGAAATTCCCACAGACTAGAGTGGGGAGCACTCTTTTAAAAGGTCCTGCACAGTGATGCTCTTGAAAGACCAGATTCAGTCTATGAAGGAGTTTTAGGACTATACCAACCAATTATTTTCCTTATTTTTTTAATGTATACAGAAAAAAATATATATAATAGCATCATATGTCTAGATAAGCCTTCTGGCTTGAGACCTCTGTCAATAAAATTGAAATAAATTCTAAAGGATAAGATGATGTGATGATTTAATTGGCAGTGTTCAGCATACTGGGTAGTGTGTGAAACCATGGACCTTCTGTGATCACCGGTGACTTAGAGGCTGTTAAACATAGTATTTCTCCATTGAAGCATTCCAGTTATTGGTCAACAGAAATAGGGAACACTACTCAATATTCTGTAATAACCTAAATGGGGAAAGAATACGAAAAAGAATGGATATAAAAAGAATGTATAACTGAACCACTTTGCTGCACACCTGAAACTAACACAACATTGTAAATCAGCTATGCTCCAATATAAAATTAAAAATAAATTTTAAAAAGATATAGGCAATCTCAGTAAGAAGAAAAAAAGGTGGACTCATGGTATTTTCACATTTCGTATAGTGGCAAGAAATTTATTAGAGCTAGAATAAAAGATTCATAGTTGGCGGTGATATGAAAAAAAAAAAAAAGAAAAGAAATGGGTCTAGGACCCCAAATGAAGTGATTCTAGACTCTTCAGGGTGGCTAGTAAAGAAGAAATAGGAAGAGAGTCTGCTTTTTGTATTTTTAAGGCCTTTCCTGGAGTATCTTAGCCTCTATCTGCCCTCATTTAAAAAAAATTATATTTACTGAGACATAATTTTCATACAATAAAAGAAAAGTCTTACGTATGTAGCTCAGTGAACTTTTTGCATCCCACACCTGTAGCCTCAACATTTCAGTCCACAAAGTGCTGTGGAGACGTGCGAGACATAAGAGAACCAAGAGGCGTAAGAGAACCCACATCTCTGATGTCTCCATCATATCGGATG
Source organism: Redunca redunca (assembly GCA_006410935.1). Classification (NCBI taxonomy): domain Eukaryota; kingdom Metazoa; phylum Chordata; class Mammalia; order Artiodactyla; family Bovidae; genus Redunca; species Redunca redunca. Next base: position 124,276 of record SJYQ01014260.1, read on the forward strand.
GTTTTTGCCAATATTATTCCCCAATAAGAGTAGCCGATACTCTGATAGCTGTCACCATAGTTTGGTTTTGCCTGATTTGTGGCATAAAGTATATACACTTTTGTGACTGGCTTCTTTTGCTCTATATCAACAATCTGTTCCTTTTAATCCCTGAATACTTATTCTTAGTATGAATAACATCATTTGTTTATCCATTTTCCTGTTCGTGAATATTTGTTAGGAGTTTGTGCTACTGTGAATTAGGTTGCCATGGATATTCTCATCTTTCTGTCAGCATGTACACTCATTTATCCTAGATGCATGCTAAGTCGTGTCCGACTCTTTGCAGTCCTATGGACCACAGCCCACCAGATTCCTCTGTCCATACTGGAGTGAGTTGCCCTGCTCTCCTCCAGGGGATCTTTGCAACCTAGCTATTGAACCCGAGTCTCTCTGTCTCCTGCATTGGCAGGCAGATTCTTCACCACTAGTGTGCCACCTGGAAAGCCCTGTCCTAGAGGTATACCTAGACCTAGGACTCCTTGTTACAGAGTGAACATAAATATTAGTAGATATTCCAGTTTCCCAGCGTGGTTGGACCAAATTTTACTCCTTCCAACAATTTTGGAGACTTCCAGTTGCTCCTCATTGTTGGAAGACTTGATATGATTTTAAATTTTATCTACTCAACTACTTACATGGATATATCTCGTTTTGGTTTTAATTCTGATTTTCCTTAGGAGTAATAGCATCGAACACTTTTTCATGTGCTTTAGATTTGCATAGTCTCTTTCATGAAGGATTATGTTAAAATCTTTTGCTTCTTTAAAAAATTCATTTTGTCTTTTTTTCTTACCGGTTTTCAGGGTTTTTAAAAAATATATTCTGAGTATAAGTTCTTTGTATATTTGCTTTTTAATAATGTGTTTCATTAGACCAATTTTTAATTTTTTTAATTTTCAAAGTTTTTAATTTTAATGAAGTCTAGTTTATCTCTTTTTTAATGGTTTGCCCCTTTTAAATGTTCTATGGATGGAGAAGGAAATGGCAACCCACTCCAGTGTTCTTGCCTGGAGAATCCCATGGATGGAGAAGCCTAGTAGGTTACAGTCCATGGGGTCGCAAAGAGTCGGACACAACTGAGCGACTTCACCTGTCACTTCGCCTGTAACCTGTAACTGTATTCCAATAAAATGTTTTTTAAAAAAAAAATAAATAAATGTTCTATGGAGGTGGTTGCACGCACTTGCTTTTTATATCCTATTAAAAAATCTTTGCCCGCCTGTCATTGCCATTCTCTGATTTCGCTCGACAATCCAGTTGCATGCCGAAGTCAATGTATTTTCTTCCAAGGGGACAATGAAAGTTGGGTCAAGCTGAATCTACATGAGGCTGGAAGTATTCCAGAGGTTAAGTTGCAAAGATGAATTCAGCTGATTGGCAGAAATGAAGCAGAAAGAGACCCAACACTGTTAGGTTTTGATCCAAGGACCTGAAAGAATAGATGTATTCTAGAGGCTTTGTGGTTAGGTTAGCAGACTGTATTGCCATCCCACCCACATTGTATCTCTTAGAATATTTTGAGAGGCTTGTCAAACTCCTTCATGAACTCAAACATAGCCCCTATCCTATTGCTAAGAAACACTAAAACATCAAGAGCTTTGTGTTTTAGGGGCAGCATGGTCGTGTCTCCCGGGCATCACTGTTCTGCACAACCCACTAGCTTAATATTTCTTTCTTGACCATATTTGGGAAATAAAATCTCCCCTTGAAATAACATTTTCCCAATCCTAATCTTCTGACTCCTCTCCTATTCTTCATAAGTTTTCCTAAAAAAAGATCAATGTCAATAGTTCCATGATCTCATCTGTTTTCCTACAGACCAGGATGAATGTTTAGGTCTGCTTCTCATAATTAGACCCTGGCAAAACCGGGGTGGAGCTGCCCAGGCTGTGGGCAGAGCCAGGAAGAAGCTGGCAGAAGCCACAGGCCGTCAGGAAGAAGGCGGGACCACTGCTGTCGACTCTGTCTCAAAGTGGCTCGAGAGCAGGTCGAAGCTGCTGAGTTCAGACCCCAGAGCTGGGAGAGGGTCCCTGGAGGCTGTGGCAGCTGCAGGACTGTCCTGGGGAGACGTGGGAGCACCCCACCATGCCGGGTGCTGGGAGGTGGAGATGTGAAATAATACACTCTGAACTGAGAGGGACTTCTGAGACAGAAGTGGAGCAGGCAGCTCCATAAAATACAGTGGGAAGCTTATCCTAGGGAACTTACATACAGGCAGGCGGGACTGAGTGGACACACACTCCAGAGGCCTTTGAAGCTGCCCTCCTGGCAGCCAAAAGGGGACAGTATGACCAAAGGGGCCAAAGGGGAAAACCGAATCTTGACTATTGAGTGAGAAACGTGACCGTATCGACCGCAGCCAGGCGTTTTCCGCCACCCAGGTGTCTCATGGCCCTGCACCATCTGTGTCCAGCAAAAGGCACTCTTCCAGGTTGCATATCAGATGGAGACAAGGGTGCAGGTGGACAGGGAGCTCCTCTGGCTTGGGTGCATTCCTGGTGAGGAGGCTGAAACTCAGTCACCAGGAGCCGGGAGAGGGTGCGACTGTGGGCTTAGGAGGGAGTCAGTGTGGTCCAGCTACACACCAGGCGCTCCCAGGGCGTTCATCCTTAGAATGTTGGGACTACTGGAATGGAGCTGAGTCTCCTAGGGGACAGTAACTGGCAGGGACAAGAAATGAAGTAGCCACTCACTTTCCAGGGGGCTGAGCTGGCAGAGGCTGTAGAGACGCCGACACCCTTGGGCCTTCACCCTCAGGAACAGAACAGAAGATGCCATAGAAGGAGGGGGCTCCAGTCTAACACACCTGGTTTCCCTCATAGCCCTGTGCTTGCATACTAAGTTGCTTCAGTTGTGTCCAACTCTTTGTGACCCTATGGACAGTAGCCCTCCAGGCTCCTCTGCCCGTGTGATTCTCCAAGCAAGAATACTGAAGTGGGTTGCCATGCCTCCTCCAGAGGAGCTTCCCGATCCAGGGATTGAACCCGCATCTCTTACACCTTCTGCATTGGCAGGTGTGTTCTTTACCACTAGCGCCACCTGGGAAGCCCAGTCATAGCTGCAGCAGTCATTAATTGTAGATGGTACCTCCATCCCAAGATGGACAAGAAGGTCAAGTAGAATAATATGTGTAAAAGGCTGACTTTTCCATTTCCCCTCCCGGTTTTTAGCTCCTCCTTTGTGTTGCTACACCCAACAGGAAGCGCCTAGGCCTTGTCCTTTCTCCCCACTTGGCCGCATCGGCTCCGCTGAACAGTCTCAAAGTCTTGAGATTGCTCGGCTCCCAGGTAGATCTCTCTGTTCCATGACAACAGCTACCATGTTGTGGTAGTGAGGGCTGCCGTAGACGGACTGAGTGGTTTAAGCAACATGCATTACTTTTCTTGCGGTTCTGGGGGCTGGATGTTCAGAATCAAGGTACTGGTGGGATTGGATTCCTCCAGGACGTCTCTCCTTGGTGTGTGTACACGGTCACCCTCCTCCTGCCACCTCACATGGTCTTCTCTGTGTGTGCGCCCCTGGTGTCTCTCTCTGTGTATCCTAACCCTCTCTTCTTATAATGGTATCGGATGTATTGCCTTGGGGATGACCTAACAACCTCATTTTAACCCAGTTACCTCTCTAAATGTCTGTCTCCAAATACAGCCACCTTCTGACATATGTGGGATTAGGGCTTCAACATATGGGTTCAGGAGCAAAATTCAATCCATAGCATGTGTGTATGCTGACCCCTCCCACGTGTATCTGCCCATGAAATGCCAAGTGAGCTGAGGCACCTGACTCCTGAACTTCCCTACTGACAGCTCAAACTCAGCAGCTTTCCAATTCACGAAGCCCATTTCACAATAAATGGGGTATTTGGAGGGGGAGAATTTTAAAATCCTACTTAAAATTTTTTTTCTTGTTGGCTGCACTGTGTGCCAAGTGGGGTCCTCGTTCCCTGACCAGGGATCAAACCCAAGTTTCCTGCCTTGGAAATGTGGGGTCTTAACCACCGGACCACCAGGGAAGTCTCAAAATCCTACGGTTTTTGTGTATAAATCACAGGAATGCATCTGACATATAAATAAATATACAGGATATCTGTGGTATTAACATTTAATGAGGGAATCCCTTGGAGGTCCAGTGGTCAGGACACCAGGCTTCCACTGCAGGGGCCGTGAGTTCCATCCCTGGGTTGGGAACTAAGATCCTGCCTGCCATATGGTATGGCCAGAAAAGGGGAAAAGAAAAATAAAAGTGAGCGAAGTCAGTAGGAAAACATCTAAAGGCTCCTGGGAGAGGGGGGCAGATAATAACAACAGTAAGAGAACCCCACCGGCTTCTAACAGGCAGGAACTCTCACTATTGACGTTACGCTGGCTATGGACCATCTTGGTGGCACTGTTTAGTTTTCAGGGTTCGTGTCCTCTTTTCTGGAGCGGGGAATGAAAAGCTGAACTTTCCTAAAGTCCTTTGGTGAAGTTTGCCTAGAGAGGCACCAGGCTTTTTGGCAAAACATCTATCTGTCTGTGGTTAAGATTTTCTTCGGTTCTTACTATAACCAGACTTGGTTACGTTTCGAGAACTATGAGGCTTGGCTCTGATGAACAAGGCGACCAGCTCATCCAGCACGGTGCCTTTTGAATCTTTCCTTCCTCACGTGTCCAAAGTTTCTCCTCCTCTAGGCTGACAGCCCTGAATTTGACAAGAAGGAAAAGTGACCGAAATCTTTAGTTTCAGCCCGTATCTCCTTTGTCAAAGTGTGATCGTTAAAGAGTTTTTAAAATATAGCACTTTTGCAGACATTGAAGATGCATGACCTAAAGATACACTTCACTGGTTTAGAAAGCATCAGCAAGATGGCCAAGGTAATTCACAGGACACCACTCTTACCTTCTGAGATGACCCACACTCTGTCTGTGGAATGAGTTTCTCTCTAAATAAATGTACTTCTTACCTATAAAAAAGTGGAGACTGATGAATATATAATCAATTAAAGGCAAAGCTGCTAAAACAGGCTCACAATTTAAAAGACCAAAGTAGTTACTGTCCTATAGGGCAATCAAACCCCCGTGCTTAGTCACTCAGTCACATCTGACTCTTTGTGACCCCATTAACTGTAGCCCACCAAGCTCCTCTGTCCATGGGATTCTCCAGGCAAAAATACTGCAGTGGGTTGCCATGCCCTCCTCTAAGAGATCTTCCCAACCCAAGGATCGAACCCAGATCTCCCACACTGCAGGTGAATTCCTTCCTGTCTAAGCCACCAGGAAAGCCCAAAATAACAATATTTAACTTATATTAAACCTAGGCCAATGGAAATTTGTGCTTAATGTTAATGACTCTTAGACATGTCTATATTAGGTAGATCAACAAACAAACATTAAAACCAGGTATTTAATACTGATTATTTCCCAGTTCACGTGAACCTGAAATTCATTTAGGTTAATTTCTCTTGTATTTAGAACTATTTGATTTGTAAGTGCTTATTTTTCTTTAGGCCAATTAGATTAGAGCTCATTTACAAACCAATCCCAGCAATATCCAAAAACAAAGACACACACTGGGACATACACATATCCAAACAGACCCAAGAGATCTTATAGTTTTGTTTTCCAAACTTAGTTATGAATCAGATATCACAATATAAAACTCTAATTGTAAATAACAGTTGGAAAAAAATTTTTTTAAGTCTTCCTTCCCTTTTGTTTTGGTTTCAGGAATTAGAGATGGTCTAGATAAGTGATCCAGAGAGCTCTGCTCTAAAGGTATGCTGCTGCTGCTGCTATGTCGCTTTAGTCGTGTCCGACACTGTGCAACCCCATAGACAGCAGCCCACCAGGCTCCCCCGTCCCTGGGATTTTTCAGGCAAGAACACTGGAGTGGGTTGCCATTTCCTTCTCCAATGCATGGAAGTAAAAAGTGAAAGTGAAGTCACTCAGTTGTGTCCGACTCTTAGTGACCCCATGGACTGCAGCCTACCAGGCTTCTCTGTCCATGGATTTTCCAGGCAAGAGTACTGGAGTGGGGTGCCATTGCCTTCTCCGGGTCTAAAGGTATAGAAGAATTCTTAAAGAGATAATCTTGTTCTCTACTGGACAAAATGTAATTTGTAAATTACTTTGGATGATTATACCCAGATATTTTGCACAGTATTTTCTTAAATTATCATCTGAATTCACTTTAACATTTTCTATACTAGTCTGTCTGGGCTGTGAAATCTTAATCTTTAACAAAATTTAGTTCTTCATTTTTCCTTTTTTTCCCTCCTTTTGAATATCTGAAAGGTTAGCTGAAAAACTTTGTCGCTTTTATATCCAAGGTGCCTTAGAACTGGGTGCCTTCAGTGGTTTACTGTGTTTACAACACCCCTTGCCTGCAGTTCTTGCCTATTTCCATGGTATAAATACTCCAGCCATGGTGAATTTTAATCTAATAACATGGTGTGGTTGCAAGCACTGAAGACAAAGTGAGGAAGAGATTTCTAAGTCACTACTGCTCACTGGTATTTTCTGGTTCCAGGATGTTGTTGGGTATGTGCTGTGACACATGTTTTATGGACTATTTCATGGTGTTCAAGTTATTTGCCAGGAGTGTGAAATCGTGGTCACTAGGTAACTATCTCTGAAGAGCCTAAGAGATTAGCCGATCCAATGGTTCTAAGATTAGAATCCCTGAAACTGTAATATTCCTTGTGGGTCCCTCAGGGGTTGCACACACTGAATTCAACTTTCTTTTTAAAAGTTGTCTTTTAAAAAAATATGACAAAATGTACACATACACATAAATGTAGCAAACATGTAAGGAAATATAGGGGACTGAAGAACACGGAGTTTAGAATCCTTGTAACTTCTTTTTTTATTTTGTTTTTGGAAGTACAGTTGAGATACAATATTATATGTCACAGGTGTACAAATAGTGATTCGCTATTTTAAAGGTTTAAATCCATTATAGTTATTAAGACATATTGGCTATATTCCCTGTGTTGTGCAATGTATCTTTGTACTTTATTTAGACCTAATAGTTTGTGCCTCTGAATCCCTATGTTGCCCCTCCCTTCTTCCCTTTCTCCACTGGTAACCACTGCTGCTGCTACTGCTAAGTCGCTTCAGTCGTGTCCGACTCTGTGTGACCCCCATAGACGGCAGCCCACCAGGCTCCCCCGTCCCTGGGATTCTCCAGGCAAGAATACTGGAGTGGGTTGCCATTTCCTTCTCCAGTGCATGAAAGTGAAAAGTGAAAGTGAAGTCACTCAGTCGTGTCCAACTCCTAGAGACCCCATTGACTGCAGCCAACCAGGCTCCTCTGTCCATGGGATTTTCCAGGCAAGAGTACTAGAGTGGGGTGCCATTGCCTTCTCCCTGGTAACCACTACCTTATTCTTTATATCCGTGAGTCTGTTTCTTTTTGTTATATTCACTAGTTTGTTGTATGTTTTAGGTTCCACATATAAGTAATATCATATAGTATTTTGTCTTTCTCTATCTGACTTATTTCACTAGGCACAATGCCCTCCAAGTTCATCTGTCTTCATCTTTCCATGTTGGTGCGGGTGGCAAAATCTCATTCTTTTTTGAAATGAGTGAGTAATATTCCATTATGTGTGTGTGTATCATATCTTTTTTATCCATTCATCTGTTGATGGACACACTGGTTGCTTCCATATCTTGGCAATTGTAAATAATGCTGCTATGAACATTGGAGTGCATATATATTTTTTAATTAGTGAGGATTTGGGGCAATATATACCCAGGAGTGGAACTGCTGGGTCATATGGTAGTTCTATTTTTAGCTTTTTGAAGACCCTCCATCTTGTACACTGTTGGTGAGAATATAAACTTGTGCAATCACAGAAGAATTCTGTTAACTTCTGAAAAGGAGACGAGGATGTGATGGAAGGAATGCTAGCGGGCAGTGAGGTGTATGGTCCCATCTTAAAGTTTTTAGCATCACTTAAATAGTCAGTTCAGTTCAGTCACTCAGTCACGTCTGACTCTTTGTGACCCCATGAACTACAGCACGCCAGGCCTCCCTGTCCATCACCAGCTCCTGGAGTACCCAAACTCATGTCCATTGAGTTGGTAATGCCATTGAACCATCTCATCCTCTGTTGTCCCCTTCTCCTCCTGCCTTCAGTCTTTTTCAGCATCAGGGTCTTTTCCAGTGAGTCAGGTCTTTGCATGAGGTGGCCAAAGTACTGGAGTTTCAGCTTCAACATCAGTCCTTCCAATGAACATCCAGGACTGATCTCTTTTATGATGGACTGGTTGGATCTCCTTGCAGTCCAAGGGACTCTCAACAGTCTTCTCCAACACCACAGTTCAAAAGCATCAATTCTTCTGCACACAGTTTTCTTTACAGTCCAGCTCTCACATCCATACATGACTACTGGAAAAACCATAGCCTTGACTAGATGGACCTTTGTTGACAAAGTAATGTCTCTGCTTTTTAATTGCTGTCTAGGTTGGTCATAACTTTCCTCCCAAGGATTCAGCGTCTTTCAATTTCATGGCTGCAGCCACCATTTGCAGTGATTTTGGAACCCCCAAAAATAAAATCAGCCACTGTTGCCACTATTTGCCCATCTATTTCCCATGAAGTGATGGGACCAGATGCCATGATCTTAGTTTTCTGAATGTTGAGCTTTAAGCCAACTTTTTCACTCTCCTCTTTCACTTTCATCAAGAGGCTCTTTAGTTCTTCAGTTTCTGCCATAAGGGTGCTGTCATCTGCATATCTGAGGTTATTGATATTTCTCCTGGCAGTCTTGATTCCAGCTTGTGCTTCTTCCAGCCCAGCGTTTCTCTTGATGTACTCTGCATATAAATTAAATAAGCATGGTGATAATATACAGCCTTGACATACTCCTTTTCCTATTTGGAACCAGTCTGTTGTTCCATGTNTACTGGGCAGGAAGCATGTGGTGTCGGCGGGGCAGACGTGATGCGGGGTCCACGTGTGGTGGGGGTGTGGGCACTTTCTGAACCTTGGACCATAGCCCAGCTTTGCCTGCAGAAGCTCAGGGCCTGTGGGCAATAAGTAGAAATATGGCCTCATAATGTCACGAGAGGCTGTTGGAGGGCTGAGACCCCCAGGAAAGAGGAGGCCCTGCAATGGGGGAACCTGGAAGGTCACACAAAAGAGGTGCTTTGAGAATCAAGTCTTGAGGAACAGAAAGTGTTTACCAAGTGGTGAAGGGGGCAAGTTTAGAGAGAGGGTCTGTTGCAGGGTTGTGGCAGATGAGGGTGGGCTCGTGGGGGAGCTGGAAATGGGAATGAAGGTTTGTGTGAAACTGGAGGAGACCTGGGGTGTCTGCTATAGGGGGTGGGTAAGGGGACTTCATGTCCTAAGTGCCAGGGCGGCCTGATTAGATTTTCTGTGATGGAGCAGGATTTCCAAACGTGAAGGAAGAGTTTCGGGAAAGCAGGCCTCACTTCCCCTTATGAGAGAGTGTGAAGCCTGAAGTCCCCCAGCCAGTCCACCACCTGTGACTCTGAGGACAGGTGCGCTGACCCCAGGAGGGTAGAATCAGGAGACAGAAGACCAGGGAAGTAGGGCCCTGCTAAAATCATGGAGCCACTGGCTTGGCCTTCCAGGTCACCTGATCACTTGCATTGCTCAGTTGTTTTTTAAGTTTTGATTTTGAAATACTTTCAAACTTCCAGAAATTTGCAAGAGTAGTTCAGAGAACCCTTATTTTCCATTTACTCCGCTTTGCCAATTTGTACCACTTTGTCCCCTGCGGTTGGATCCTGTCTGAGCCCGGTGAGAGCAGTGGATTTCACACCCCTTGAGCACGTGCTTTTCCAAATGTTCTTCAGAAGAGGGACCTTCTCTCACATCCCCACAGTCCTGTCATCCAGGACTGCAGCTAATCTTTTTTTTTTTTTTCATTGTGAGGAAGTCTTTAAGAAAAAAGTCTTAGTTAACAAAGGTGGTGCCGTGGTAAAGGATCCACCTGCCAAAGCAGGAGATGCAAGTTCAATCCCTGAATCAGTAAGATCCCCTGGATTAGAAAATAGCAACCCATCTGAGTATTCTTGCCTGGAAAATCCCATGGACAGAGGAGCCTGGTGGGCTACAGACCACAGCATCACAAAGAATCAGACATGACCGAACACAGCACACATACTGTAACAAAAGATTTTAACAAGTTTCACTTAGCAAAATACATCCAAAAAGAAATCACAGCATAAGAAAGTGGTAAGACAAGGCCTCACCACTTCCTACAGTATTAGTAATGTGTCTCAATTTTCAAAACTAACTTTAAAAAAGCTTAAAATTAACCTAAAAGATTTTAAATGAAAATAAACTAGAATGAGCAAATATAAGAAATGTCCTCTTTGATTTAGGGGTATGATACAGTAGTTTAAGCCACAGATACCAATTTTAATCAATTTTCCCAGTAACACCCTCTAAGTGTGTGTGTGTGTGTGTGTGTGTGTGTGTGTGTGTGTATTCAGTTGTGTCTGACTCTCTGAGACCCGATGGACTGTAGCCTGCCAGGCTCCTCTGTCCATGGGATTTTCCAGGCAAGAATACTGGGGTGGGTTGCCATTTCCTCCTCCAGAGGATCTTCCCAACCCAGGGATCGAATCCGTGTCTCCTGCATTGACAAATGGATTCTTTTGCCGCTGAGCCACCTGGGAAGCCCGGGACCCTCTGTAGCATGTTTCTTTCTCTGAGTCCAGTACCGTGAGTTTTGGGAGCATTGGGTCTCTTTAATCTCTTTTAATCTGGAACGATTCTTGTTTTTCCTTGTCTTTCATGACATCAATATTTTTGCAAAATCCAGGCAGTTTTTTTGTTGACTGTCCCTTAGATGGAGCATATGTTGTTTCCTTATGACAAGTTCCAGGTCCCCTACCTCCTGTTGGGATGCACTATAACTTGTGTTGTGTTCATCTCGGGCCTGGAGGAACATGGCATCTCTCTGGCCTTAGTGAGGTATTCACCTCACTCACCTGGTCCTGGCATTGTCTGGTTTTTCCACTGTTTGATTACTACCATTCCTCTTGCAATTAATCAGCCATCTATAAGGAGACATGACTGTTTCTTCTTAAGCTAATTAGAATTGGGTTTTCTGTTCCTTACGACATAAAAGCCCCTCACTGATCCAAGGGCCTATTTATAATGTGGGATTAATTGCTCATTACCGTGGGGGAAACAAGCAAGCAATTATGATGAGAAAAATCGGAGGAATTTCTTAAAAGCTCTAATTGTGGTCACATGGGAGCAGCGCTGGACCACAGTACGTGGGTATCCTGAGAGGACTTATCATCCAGTGATGCTTCTTAATCTTCTAATTTATTTTGCAAGTGACGGACCCCCCCCTCCCCCCCCAAAAAAAAGATTCTCTGGTAGTAAAAATTACATCCTCAGTTCAAAATAGATTGCTCATTTGTTGCACTGAGTAATGTAACATTTTAACTTATTTTCAAGTAAGTCAAATTTTTGCAACAGTTTGCAAGATAGGTCTGTTGTTTCCATTTTTACCTGAAAAGTGTAAGTTATGCTCACAAAGAGTAGTGGTTATTTAAAGGGTCAGAGAAATTTTCTTCAAAATATGTTTGTGGATTTTATATTGGCAAAGGTGTTTCTATTAATTGTGAATTCAGTACCAAGTGAGCAGCATTCCTAGGAGAAATGGGGAACCAGACTCTGAGACAAGGATTCTTGTAGAAGTTGTTGTCTGGGAGGTGATCTCAGGAGAGTGGGGCTGGACACAGGGAAGGGGGAGCAGCCATTAAAGTGTGTATGTGTGTGTGTGAGACTGTGATTGTCTTGGTTTGGCTGCCCCCAAAAGCAGACCCTAAGATAAGGATTCAAGTGCAGATAGTTTGCAAGGGAGGGTTTTATAAGGACCAAACTTTAATATCTGAGAGACATCCCAATGCATTACTGTGGGTGTCACAGACGCTTCTGCCCATGCCACCAGAGCAAGAATCGAAAACTCTGGAAGTTACAGCAGTGACCTCTCTGCTACATAAAAGCAGCATATTGCAGCATGACACAGAGTACAAATGAGGAGCCACTGAACAGAGCGGAAACAGGCAGTGGCCAAACATCCTAGTAAGAGGGCAGGGAAGGTCCAGAAAGAGCCAGAGAGGCTCAGGCATGAGTTTGGGTTGATTCTTATTACAACAGTTCAGATCTCCCATGGCTGCAATGGAAATTCACAGCAAAGAGAACCTTTGGTCACTTGTCACCAGGAGGTTGAGCAAGGAGGGAGGGCTGAGGCTTAGGCAGCGACCCAGACCCCGGCCGACATCCCTGCACCAGCTCTGAGCCCGTTGTGAGGAGTGGGAGGGAAAAGGCCGTGTGATCAAGCCAGCTCCCTGGGGGCGATTGGAGCCTCATCTCACGGGACCTTGGGAGACAGCACAGGACAGCACCTGAGAGCTTTCCCACCTGGGTGGTTGGGGAGCCGGGAGTCACGTACCTTCAGCATCTCACCTGCCCATGGCTATCAGCCTCGGACTCATCAACTTGCTGGCCCAGATTTGCTGTGTGGCTAGAAGTGACCGCATGCAAATGTCAGGTGTGAAAACACCATGAGGAGGGGGCTGCCGATCAGGAGTGTTCTCAGTGTCCAGTATTGTGGGAGCTCCATTCCAGAAGGGACAGGGCCAGTCTGCACACACATCACTACTGAAAACAGATGTGAAAAGGGCCCTGAGTACTCAACCAGGGACTGTGGACATTAGATTCCTAAAAGCAGGTTTCTCCCCGTGCAGCGCAGCAACAGGAAGCGGGAGGCTGGAAAGGATCAATCCCTCTGAGAATAGAGGGGAGCAGACAGACAGTGGGGACCACAGACAGCAGTGAGATGCTGAAACCATTAAGGGTGCTGCGGTCCAAGGTCTGAGTGCACATGGAGGACGGGGAGGAAGATGACAGAGGTTTGGACGAAAGACCCTGCAGGACTGGGAGTGATTGATGGGCCGAGTGAAGCGGGGATTCAAGCCTGGTGCTGTCATTAAGAGAGGGGAGCCTGGACTTCAGGGGAAAGGAATGTTGAGTGGAAAGACAGTATTTCAGAGACAGAAAGCAAAAAGGAGTGCTTCTTTCTGTACTTTTTTGTAGACAGATCTTTCTGAGTTCAGCAAAGGGAGTGGGGAGGTAGGGGAAGAGGACCCCACAAACACTTTGTGGTTTGATTTTGCTTTGTTTTTGTTCCCCCTAAATTGGAAGCAGAGAAAACAAAGAGCTGTGATCCAGAAATCACACACGAGCCTGCCAGCTGAATGATTTGACTTCTGTCCACTCCTTTTGTGCACCTTAGTGCAATCATAGAGGGATTGAAAATAATAAAAAACAGGTAGCAGGAAGGAAAAGGAAGCACTCAAGCTCTGAGAACAGAGTCTGTGATGAAGCCTTGGTTAAAACAGTAGCTTTGGGCTGCGGGGGAGTCTTGTGTATATAGTTGGAGGAGCCCCTGATGCCCTAGCAGGCAGGTGAGATAAGGATATGTAGGTAAAATCCTTTGTCAATCAAAATGCCAGAGACAGATTAGGGCCCTTTTCCGATCATAGCGGGGAGATAGCTTTGTCATAGGCAGACCCCCGGCCCCAATTTGCGTTAAGCCAAAGGGGACTATAAAGGCTTCCCTGGTGGCTCAGTGGTAAAGAATCTGCCTGCCAGTGCAGGAGACATGGGTTTGATCCTTGGGTCGGGAAGATTCCCTGGAGAAGGAAATGACAACCCACTCCAGTATTCTTGCCTGGGAAACCCCATGGTTAGAGGAGCCTGGCAGGCTACATTCCGTGGGGTGGCAAAGAATTGAGCACTGCTTAACAACCACACAACAACAAAGGGCACTGTGAGAAGGATGGTTTGGCCCTGCATTGAAGCAGACGTGAACTGTCTCCCTGGCTTTGATGGAAACATGCTCAGCCTCTGGACAAAAGCAAGAGTGTGAGGTCCTCAGGAGGATAATAGAATTCACCTCTAATCCTCCCTTTTGTTGGGGACCTGATACAACCATCCAAAGAGAGGGTGGGCTTGTCTTACTGAGATAACCAGCTTGGGTGGATTCTCAGGCATATTTTCCAGTGTTCTGTTATCTGCAGTAACTCGAGGTCAATAGAAGCTGATTGTGGAGGGTCATAAATATCCCTGGCCCCAAAGCAAGATTGCATATGGGACCTGATCTCAGACCCAGGGTTGAGTGTTTATCAGTGCTGACTGGACCTCCATGTGAAGGATGCTGGGAGGGCAGAGGCAGCTGGTGTAGGATGAAGGCAGGACTGGGGGGTCAGGGGCAGAGTTCAGGAGGGTGGACCCACAGTGAGGAGGCAGCAGTTTCAGGATAGAGGGGAAAGGAGAGAAAGCAGAGAAGGAGCACCACAGCTGGGCTGCTGTGAGGGAGAGAGCCTGGCCTCATAAACTGGAGTGAAAAGCTCAAGAGAGATTATTGACTCCAAGAGGACTATTACTCCAAGCCTGTCCATTTTCTCCAAATGCCACAAGGCTATAACCCAGTCACTTGGGGTGAACCTTACTGTCCTGCAAAAAAAAAAAGGTTGAGTGAGGGTGGGAGAACCCCAGAGCAGTAGTGGAACCCGTGTCCATGTCCATCCTTTCAGAGGTCCTAGGATGACCCAGCTGCTCTCCAGTAGTGACCTTAGTACCCCTCTAACCTCATCCCTTCTGTGGAAGGAGAAGTCTACAGGGTCAAAGGCCATGATTATCCAGAGACCCCATCCCCCACCACCTCTGGCTCCAGATTCTCCGCCCTCGGAATCCCTGTCCGCATGCCCCCTACCCTCATGCACAAGCTCCCCCTCGTCCTTCTGCCCGAGGGCTGGCTCCGCTTCTGGATATGTAGTTAGTACTTTAGTTGCACCAACTACATTAGTACATCTCCATAGGCTGCAGGGTTTGGGAGGGAATGAGAGATGGACAGGGCTCAGATAGGAAGGCTAGGGTGTCCACTGAGCTGTCCCAGGGAAAAGTAGGGTGACAAGCCGGGGAGGTAGGTTCAGGATGGCCCTGTGTCCCCACAGTCAACACAGAACCCTGAGGAGTCTGAAAAACTTTAAATCGCAGCCAGGCTTTCCAAGTCCTTACATGGTCCATCTGCCATGGTAGGAGGATAGAACATGTTTTACAATTTGTCTTGTCGTTTCGATGTATAACTTAAAAAAATTCAGACACAAAGTATGAGTCTCCATTTGTCCTCTTGTCCCAGGTTCTGAAATGACTGGTGTCCACCCAGCACCCCTTGGAGGAATGAGAGCCCAGACAAGGGCAATGGCACGCTGTCTGCACTGTCCACTCAGACCTTCCGTCCATGGGTCCATTGACTTCAGTGCCTTTGCTCTTCTTTTCCCAGAGGTCTGAGCCCAAGGCTGTCATTATGACCCAAAGCTCTCTCCCTCCGACATGTGTCCTCTCATGCAAACACTCCTGCTGAGAAAGGGTGATCCAGCTATGCCTTCCCCCTGTCCCCCTGCTCTCCATGCTCACTGCACCTGCCTGCTTGGCCTCCCTGCCCTCACATCGGTCAGACACTGCCCAAGAGGAAAGGAAAGGGTAGACCCTTCAGAGGAAACCCCTAAGCTTCAAATAGAGCCTGCAGAAACTCTGTGGTAGTTGTAGCCTGTGCCAAACCCAGTCATACTGAATATGAAGCTGGATTTGTGAAATGCCCCAATTGTATGTGTTTATCTCTCCCAGCAAAACTGCAGAAGTGCCTGGCCAGCTGAGAGAGAGACTTTTAAACATGCCTGAACTTCAGAGGCACAATTTCAAACAAAAACCATCTTTTTGATGATGGCAGCAGACGTCCCTGAGAACCTTACTGAGCTCTGTGGGTTTCCATGATTCTTCGGTAGCCAACATAAAATATTAAATTATTTTGGAGAGCAACTGTTTATTTGTATATGTGATTCCCTTGATAACACCGATTCTGACTGTGAGATAGAATTAAATACATTGTTCAAAGGGTACTTTGTGTAGAAGTGTTTCATTACTTTGGTATTGGATGGTGTGCTTCCACTCAGCACCCCACATGGAATGTGCAAAATCAGGAGGATATTTCCAGAGAAGGCTTAGCTATTCTCTAGCCTACTTCCTAAGAGCAAGGATGGGAATTTTAAGGGTCTAATCCCCATAACACATGATCCAGGTACATGCACAGACACATAGAGAAGCCGACTTGCTCAGTCAGTTTTCTTTTATTGGGTGTTTGGCAGCTTTCTGTGGATTTCTTTTGCTTTGTGGTCTCCAGCGAAGCTGTGCTGGCTTGAACACATACCTGGAGGCCTCTCAAGGACTGTGATTTGTGCAGAAATGAAAGATCTGAGAAGTGTGAGTGGCTGAGGATGTGGAGACAACAGCAGGTCTGTACGTTATAGAGAAAGGAGAGGCTTTCAGATCATGTACTTTGAAAGAGAGATCCGACCACAGAGAACACATGGACCCCATAAACCAACGCCTTGTATTTCAGGGCCGTGTAAAGAGCATTTCGTCCAGCATGCATGGGTCAACCGTGCATGTTCCTGGCATCCGAATTTTCTGTGTTTTTCCTGAGGCTGTGTTCTTCCTGAATTCTTATTCTTGGATGAAGCCATTCCCTAAAAACTCTTCCTTCCAGACTCCATGATGTCTCTGTAAAATCTCACATGCATTTATCAAGCACTTAAGTGCCAGGTGCATTGAAGGTCCTGGAGAGACCACTGTGAATAAGGCATGTGGATCCCCAGTGTGCAGTTGGGTAAAGGAAGCTCTTTTTCTTCTTCTCTCCAACCTCGAAAGATGTGGAACCTTCTGAGTTGAAAATAGCAGACTGAGCGTATGGCTTCTTTCAGTGTTCTTGATGCTACCACTTAACTTGGTAAAGATGATAACCAGAAATAGTTCGTGTCTTAGTAGGAACAAATAATGTGGTTTCATGGATAAAGCACTGGTTTCCATCTGGAAACCTTATTTCTTACTTTTGCTGTCCTGTATGACTTCCGCATATGAAGAATCAAGTAAAAGCAACCTCTTCAGATGGTGAATGGGTGGTGGAGAATGGGTGAAGTTGGGGCAGTGGGAGCTGGAGTCAGTTTGCTCTGCTCACTAGAGTTGACTTAAATTTTCATGAATTCTGCAAGCTCACTGATATCATGTTGGTAATTTGAAATTGGCCACAATAAGTGAAAGAGGGGAGTGAGAAAGTTGACATAAAACTCAACATTCAAAAAACTAAGATCATGGCATCCAGTCCCATCACTTCATGGCAAATAGATGGAGAAACAGTGGAAACAGTGACAGGCTTTATTTTGTTGGGCTCCAAAATCACTGCAGATGGTGACTGCAGCCATGAAATTAAAAGAAGCTTGCTCCTTGGAAGAAAAGCATTAACCAACGTCAGTTCAGTTCAGTTCAGTTCAGTCACTCAGTCACGTCCAACCGACTCTTTGCAACCCCATGGACTGTGGCACGTCAGGGTTCCCTGTCCATCGCCAATCCCCAGAGCTTACTCAAACTCATGTCCATTGAGTCAGTGATGCCATCCAACCATTTCATCCCCTTCTCCTCCTGCCTTCAATCTTTCCCAGCATCAGGATCTTTTCCAGTGAGTCAGTTTTCTGCATCAGGTGGCCAAAGAATTGGAGTTTCATCTTTAGCATCAGTCCTTCCAATGAATATTCAGGACTGATTTCCTTTAGGATGGACTGGTTGGATCTTCTTGCAGTCCAAGGGACTCTCAAGAGTCTTCTCCAAGACCACAGTTCAAAAGCATCAATTCTTCAGGACTTAGCTTTCTTTATAGTCCAACTCTCACGTCCATACGTGACTAATGGAAAAACCATAACTTTGACTGGATGGACCTTTGCTGGCAAAGTTATGTCTCTGCCTTTTAATATGCTGTCTAGGATGGTCGTAACATTTCTTCCAAGGAGCAAGTGTCTTAATTTCATGGCTGCAGTCACCATCTGCAGTGATTTTGGAGCCCCTGAAAAATAAAGTCTGTCATTTTTTCCATTGTTTCCCCATCTATTTGCTATGATGTGATGGGACCAGATGCCATGATCTCAGTTTTCTGAATGTTGAGTTTTAAGCCAACTTTTTCATTCTCCTCTTTCACTTTCATCAAGAGGCTCTTTAGTTCTTCTTCACATTCTGCCATAAGGGTGATGTCATCTGCATATCTAAGGTTAATGATATTTCTCCTGGCAGTCTTGATTCCAGCTTGTGCTTCATCCAGTCCAGCATTTCTCATGATGTACTCTGCATGTGAGTTAAATAAGCAGGGTGACAATATACAGCCTTGATGTACTCCGTTTCCTATTTGGAACCAGTCTGTTATTCCATGTCTAGTTCTAACTGTTGCTTCCTGACCTGCATATTTATTTCTCAGGAGGCAGGTCAGGTGGTCTGGTATTCCCATCTCTTAAAGAAATTTCCACAGTTTTTTGTGATCCACACAGTCAAAAGCATTGGCATAGTCAATAAAGCAGAATTAGATGTTTTTCTAGAACTCTCTTGCTTTTTCTATATCCAACAGATGTTGGCAATTTGATCTCTTGTTCATCTGCCTTTTCTAAATCCAACTTGAGCATCTGGAATTTCACAGTTCCCGTACTGTTGACGCCTGGCTTGGAAAATCAAATTCCTTACGATTATACAGTGGAAGTGGGAAATAGATTCAAGGGATTAGATCTGATAGACAGAGTACCTGAAGAACTATGGATGGAGGTTCATGACATTGTACAGAAGGCAAGGATCAAGACCGTCCTCAAGAAAAAGAAATGCAAAAAGGCAAAATGGTTGTCTGAGGAGGCCTTACAAATAGATGTGAAAAGAAAAGAAGCAAAAGGCAAAGGAGAAAAGGAAAGGTATACCCAATTGAATGCAGAGTTCGAAAGAATGGCAAAGAGAGATAAGAAAGCCTTCCTCAGCGATCAATGCAAAGAAATAGAGGAAAACAACAGAACGGAAAAGACTAGAGATCGCTTCAAGAAAATTGGAGATACCAAGGGAACATTTCATGCAAAGATGAGCACAAGAAAGGACAGATGGTATGGACCTAACAGAAGCAGAAGATATTAAGAAGAGGTGGCAAGAATACACAGAGGAACTACACAAAAAAGATCTTCATGACCCAGTGCCGGGGTCCTGCCCCAGTGGATCCAGGGTAATTCGAAGCAGGAACGGCGTAGGCGAGGACAAACTTATTTATGTAGAAAATTAAAAGAGAGATTATCTGGAAAATCCCATGGATGGAGGAGCCTGGTAGGCTGCAGTCCATGGGGTCGCGAAGTCGGACACGACTGAGCAACTTCACTTTCACTTTTCACTTTCATGCATTGGAGAAGGAAATGGCAACCCACTCCAGTGTTCTTGCCTGGAGAATCCCAGGGACGGGGGAGCCTGCTGGGCTGCCGTCTATGGGGTCGCACAGAGTCGGACACAACTGAAGTGACTTAGCAGCAACAGCAGCAGGAAAGAATAGTGCAATGGGAAATTTAGTGGAGAAAAGCGGCTGAATAACTTGGTTTATGTGGAGAACTAATAAAACCTCAGGACAAGAGATTTGCACCATCTACGTTAGGCCACGGGATCTTAGAAGCTGGGGCAACTAAGTAGACATGACGAGCCTCCACGCCCCAGATGGGAATTCAGCCAGAAAATAGAGTAAGAAAAGACACGGGGGAAACCAGTCCAGTGACTGGCCCATCCTCTATTGTCTGGAAAGGCCTTATATACTTTTGATTTTACATAGAGATCAAAGGATAATATAAAATTATGCAGCATCAGCAGCCCTGACTCTTATCAAGACCAGGCTTTCTCTCTGCATACCTAGTTGTGTACACAAGTCTTAGGTGATTTACATCATCTTCTGGCCAGAAGGCCAATTAACATATTACAGCCCTTTTCTGATAAGGGTAATAGTGTTGTTCTTCCCAAAGTCTGGTGCCACTCTCAGAAAGCACTAAATAAAGTTACATTCTTACATAGCAAGGATACAACAATTTATAACAAGGAAGTGGAGTACAGTGATTTATAACAAAGAGAAAGTTCATTAACTCAAAAGTCTAGTATTGCTAACATCAAAACTGCTGCCGCTGCTGCTGCTAAGTCGCTTCAGTCATGTCCGACTCTGTGCGACCCCATAGACGGCAGCCCAGCAGGCTCCCCCGTCCCTGGGATTCTCCAGGCAAGAACACCAGAGTGGGTTGCCATTTCCTTCTCCAATGCATGAAAGTGAGAAGTGAAAGTGAAGTCGCTCAGCCGTATCTGACTCTTAGCGACCCTGTGGACTGCAGCCTACCAGCTCCTCCGTCCATAGGATTTTCCAGGCAAGAGTACTGGAGTGGGGTGCCATTGCCTTCCCGATTACATTGATTAATATCCTCCCAGGTGCTTAAAAGATAAAGGATATGGAGGCCTGGCAGCAAACATTAACTCAATAAACTCTTCACCAAACTAATTCTTAACTCTAAAAGGCTCTATATATCTTTAAGATGTTTTGAGCTTCGTGCCTCTCACAGTTGGGGGCTGTAAACAATACACAAATTGTAAAGTCTGGGCAGATCAGTCAGATAAGTTAGAAAGCCATCAAAGGGGTTTAAACCGAGACATTCTTTTTATATGCAGGAGACTGTTGGAGCTCTGAATTAACTCTTTCCAGAGGAAAGGTGGTAATGTCAGAAGAGTATAGTATAGCAAACAGTAAACAGACAGATTTTGGTTTCGGAGTAGATGCTCAGACACAGGACACCTTGAGACCTGACTCGCCTTGCCCATTAGGCCTCTCTGCATGACCTTGTCATGGGTGGGATCTCCTGTGCTGGCTCCTGGCAACCCAGATAATCACGATGGTGTGATCACTTACCTAGAGCCAGACATCCTGGAATGTGAAGTTAAGTGGGCCTTAGGAAGCATCACTACGAACAAAGCTAGTGGAGGTGATAGAATTCCAGTTGAGCTATTTCAAATCCTGAAAGATGTTGCTGTGAAAGTGCTGCACTCAATATGTCAGCAAATTTGGAAAACTCAGCAGTGGCCACAGGACTGGAAAAGGTCAGTTTTCATTCCAATCCCAAAGAAAGGCAATGCCAAAGAATGCTCAAACTACCGCACAATTGCACTCATCTCACACGCTAGCAAAGTAATGACCAACCTAGACAACATATTGGAGAAGACAATGGCAACCCACTCCAGTACTCTTGCCTGGAAAACCCCATGGGCAGTGGAGCCTGGTAGGCTGCAGTCCATGGGGTCGCTACGAGTCAGACACAGCTGAGTGACTTCACTTTCACTTTTCACTTTCATGCGTTGGAGAAGGAAATGGCAACCCACTCCAGTACTCTTGCCTGGAAAACCCCATGGGCAGAGGAGCCTGGTAGGCTGCAGTCTATTGGGTCGCTAAGAGTCGGATACGACTGAGCAACTTCACTTTCACTTTCATGCATTGGAGAAGGAAATGGCAACCCACTCCAGTGTTCTTGCCTGGAGAATCCCAGGGACGGAGGAGCCTGGTGGGCTGCTGTCTGTGGGGTCGCACAGAGTCGGACATGACTGAAGCAACTTAGCAGCAGCAGCAGCAGCAGACGACATATTAAAAAGCAGAGACATTACTTTGCTGACACAGGTCTGTCTAGTCAAATGTATGGTTTTTCCAGTAGTCGTGTATGGATGTGAGAGTTGGGCCATAAAGAAAACTGAGTGCTGAAGAATTGATGCTTTTGAACTGTGGTGTTGGAGAAGACTCTTGAGAGTCCCTTGGACTGCAAGGAGATCCAACCAGTTCATTCTAAAGGAAATCAGCCCTGAATATTCATTGGAAGGACTGATGCTGAGGCTGAAACTCCAATACTTTGGCCACCTGATGGGAAGAACTGGCTCCTTAGAAAAGACCCTGATGCTGGGAAAGATTGAAGGCAGGAGAAGGGGATGACAGAGGATTAGATGGTTGGATGGCGTCACCGACTCAATGGACATGAGTTTGAGCAAGCTCCAGGAGTTGGTGATGGACAGGGAAGCCTGATGTGCTCTGCTCCACTGGGTCGCAAAGAGTTGGACTGAACTGAACTGATAGAGTATTTCCCCTTCAAAGTAGGCAAATGCTAAATCTCGGAGGCTTTAATCCCCAGAAAATCAGTTGTTGAATATTTTCCAGCATATCACTGATTAAAGGGGAGGATAAATATTCTAATGATGAAGCAGAAAGTGTGAAAAGACACAGGCAGCAGAGCCCCTTGCACCTTTGGAGTGGGGATAGAAGAGGTGGAAACGTGCCTTTTGATTGTCTTCCTCACCCCTCAGTTGAAGCATCTTCCTTCGGATGGTCCAAAGGCCTCTGTTCCTTGTATTCATCTAGGAAACCCCCACCAGAGGTGACATCCGCAAGTTCTGTCCTGGCTTGATGGGGCTTTTTCTTTATCAGTATGTATTTTATACCAACGTCTTTGTTTTTTTTTTTAATTCAAGTATAGTTGATTTACAATGTTGTATTAGTTTCAAGTGTACAGCAAAGTGATTCAGCTATATTCTTATTCAGATTCTTTTCCATTATAGGTCATTACAATATACTGAATATAGTTCCCTGTGCTATACAGTTCAGTTCAGTTCAGTTGCTCAGTCATGTCCGACTCTTTGTGACCCCATGAATTGCAGCACGCTAGGCCTCCCTGTCCATCACCAACTCCCGGAATTCACCCAAACCCATGTCCATCGAGTCAGTGATGCCATCCAGCCATCTCATCCTCTGTCGTCCCCTTCTCCTCCTGCCCCCAATCCCTCCCAGCATCAGGGTCTTTTCCAATGAGTCAACTCTTTGCACGAGGTGGCCAAAGTACTGGAGTTTCAGCCTCAGCATCAGTCCCTCAGTAGGTCCAATATTGGTTATTATTGGTTATCTGTTTTACATATAGTAGGGTATAACTGTCAATCCACAGATAATTTGTGATTTATTCCTCCCCTGCTTCCTCTTTGATAACCATAAGTTTGTTTTCTATGTCTGTGAGTCTGTTTGTTTTGTAAATAAGTTCATTGTATCATATTTTAGATTCCATGTATAAAAGATATCATATGATCTTTGTCTTTCTCTGGCTTACTTCACTTAGTGTGATGATCTGATGATGTAAGATGATCAACATCCATGTTACTTCAAGTGGCATTATTTCATTCTTTTTTGTGGCTGAGTAGTATTCCATTGTATTAATATCTATAGCCTGTCTTATTAATTCCTCTGTAGATGAACATTTAGGTTTCTTCCAAGTCTTGGCTTTTGTAAATAGTACTGCAACATTGGGCTGCATATGTTTTTTAAAATTAGAGAGTTTTTGTCTTTTCCAGATACATGCTGAGGAGTGGGATTACTGGGTCATATGGTAACTGTGTTTTCAGTTTTTAAGGAACCTCCACACTGTTGTCCACAGTGGCTGCACCAATTTACATTCCCACCAGCAGTGTAGGAGGATGACAGCTCTCTGTGACAGAGAAGCAAGACACCCACACTTTAGGCAAAATGTCCTGGTTTGAGTTACCAGGTGTACGGGACATTGTTCAGTCCTTCCTGGCTCCTTTGGGTACTAAGTGTTTCCATGCACACTGGCCTGATTTCCAACTGCCAGCTTTGCCCAAAGGCTCTCTTTGGCTCAGAAAGTCCACTCTACCCACACCAGGGGTATATGGGAGCAGCTGGTGACCCAAGGCCCCTTAGGGGCATCTTCCCACCGTTACCTGGGGGGAGTTGAACAAATATCCCAGCTCCCTGGCCCCTCAGTTGTGACCCAAGGCCGGTCTTCACCAGCTTTCAGAGCTCCCAGCCCTGGAGGGCTGCAGTCCATTTGCCCCTGGCTGCTTGCTTGGTGCTGCACTTTGTACTGGCTGCCCTTCCTCCCCTGTGTCACACCCTCTCCTTGACCATTGCATCATGAAGCCACCTCTAATAAACCACTTGGACCTGAATTCTTGACTGAGAGTCTCTGGAGACAGTTTACTCAATTTTTTTTAAAAATTCATTTATTGTATCTTCAGTGTGGACTCCATCCAGGTCCTGCCAGCTTATAAACCTTCAGTTAAAATGAACCACCAGCGTAGACACATTTGGGGCTTCCCAGGTGGCAAAGTGGTAAAGAATCCGCCTGCTAGTGCAGAAGATGGTGCAAGAGACATGGTTTCCATCCCTGGCTTGGGAAGATCCCCTGGAGAAGGAAATGGCAACCCACTCCAGTGTTCTCACCTGGGAAATCCCACGGACAGAGGAGCCTGGCGGGCCACAGTCCATGGGGTCACAAAGAGTCAGACACGGCTGGGCGCGCACGCACACACACACAGACACACACCATTGTGGCCAGAGCACTTTGGGAAGGAGAGCTCTAAACTCAGGTGCTCACATGTAGACAGTAAACCCGAGGGAGGCCTGAAGGGTGTGACTTCCCTCTATGATGTCCTCTGGATTCAAGGCCAATGCGGCTTATGGGGCTTCTTCACTTACATGTGGTCATTGCACACGTGTGCCGTCTGTGACCACCGACTACGTGGCACTTTTCAAGTGAGGAGCTTAATAGACACATGCTTCTGAGAATGACCTTGGGGGCTACCCCTCTCCCTTCTTAGCCCTATTCCAGGCAGCAGCCCCAAGGCCCGAGGAGCGTCACTCAGAAGGGACAGGGAGAAGGAGGCAGGCGGTAACTCTTGGAGGGCCTGAGGGGTCAGATGAGGGCAGCGGGTGGGAGGTGAAGGGGCAGTTTCCCATCGGTGGGGAGGAGGAGCTTGTAACAGCCAAGCTGCCCTCCTGTGTCCAGGGCACATTCACTGCCCTTGGTGGAGGGGTCCATGCCTGCTTTGTAGGCATCAGCAAAGCTTATGCAACATCTCTGTGAGACTCCCTGTTT
>SJYQ01014265.1:0-36728 GCA_006410935.1 Redunca redunca
TCTCCTGCATTGCAGGTGGGATTCTTTACCAGCTGAGCTACCAGGGAAGCCCCTCATCGTATATAAAAACCCATTAAATAAACAGACTCTTAACAAATACTTGAGAGAATTGCTCCTTGTCCACTGTCAAAACACAATCACAGTCACTGCCTCATGACATTTGCAGGGGGAGATGTGCAAGCAATTTTTTCCTCAGAAGCTGAGCCCCAAGTCCTAGGACATTCATCTTCCTCCTCCGCCTCTTCATCATCATCATCTTCCTTTGAACGCCTCCCTCTAAATCCTATTGCTGCCAGCCTCTCACAGCTTTGTAGGAGTAAGTGGGGTGCAGGAATAATGTGCGTGTGCAGCTGCTGTGGTCTTAGCGGCCCCACCCCTCCTTGCCCAGTGTCCCTTCCTCCTGTGTCTCTCCTCTGCTCTCACCTGCGTGGGTGTCCTGCAGGAGAGCCCCCAGGAGGAAGGCGATCAGGACCAGCATCTTCAGGGGGGCCATGGTTCCAGGAGCCGGGGAGAAGGTCTCTGCGTGCGGGTCCCTCTGCTCAGGGGAGACCAGGGTGAACTCCCAGGGTGGAGGTGACCTATTTAACCTCTTTGGGGATCTTGCCCCGCCTCTGATCACCTCACCCACATCCTTCCCTAGACCCGTGGAATTCAAAGAATTCGGGATGATTCAGCAGAAGTCCTGTCTTGGAATGTTTGCGGCTTTCCAGAGAAGGGCACTCCGTTGGGGACAGAGGTGGGGTATGTGTATCTGGGGGCCATGACACACTTCTATCACAGGGGACATTCTTGATTCCTCAGATAGAGCTGAGACGCCTCCATCCTCAGCCGGCTGCATCCCTGCTCAGGCTGGGCAACATCCTTCATGTTTGGCGCACCCTGGGCAAGGGGTACGGGCGGCCAGGCTGGGGCCAAGAGGGACTGCCAACCTGGAGGAGCTTTGGGTGCTGGGAAGGCCTCCTCGGAGGGTCAGCAGGCTGCACGGGCATCCTTCTGCAGGGGTAGCTCCACTGCAACCTGAGAAAGGCCTGGGGCCCAGACAGCCTGGGTGTGGGTCCTTGACCAAGTTGGGCTTTGGACCACGGCAGGCCGGAGCCCTACAGGCTCTGTTTTTATAGCCTCATTTATTGATTACTTTTTGGCTGGTCTTTGTCACTAGGTGGGCTTTTCTCTAGCTGTAGTGAGCGGGGGCTACTCTCTAGGTGCTTCTCGTGGCGGTGGCCGCTCTTGTTGGGGAGTCCAGGCTCAACAGTGCTGGGACCAGCCCAACAACGAACTGACCTGAGGGAGCGGTGCCACAGAAGAATAAAGAAAAATAAGACTCAGAAATAAAGTGGGGATCAGGGGGCTGAAGCCATTCGCAGGCAAAAGCCCAGATCCTGATCCTTGCGTGCTTTTATTGCTAAATTCTACTTCCCTGTATGTGCTCTAGAGATATCTGTTTTTTACAGTCTCAGACTGGGGATAAGGGTATACAATGCACATTCCTCAATCAAAGCTTCAGGCCTTTCATGACTCTGTTTAGCCCATCAGCTAGTAACAACCTTTCTCAGCAACTCCCTCAAGGCTCTGGTCACGAGAACAGTCAACTAATGGTTTTCCATCAGTCACATCAGTACTTCAACATCTTGTTTTCAAGATATTTTTCCACGTTGTACTTTTTACTGCTCCCAGCCCTTTGCCTGGGAGTGATGAGAAAGTCATTCTTATTTTTCAAAGAAGCCCTGCTAATTATAGTACAGGCCTGTGCGGACCATATTCCCTATGTATCCCCCTTTTTTATTTTTAGAATCTTATTTTTCATGATTGTTGGTGATCATAGAAGCCAAACTGATAGTTGCTAATTGCTGTTGTCCTCTATTGACTTTCTTGGTGATTTCTTGCCAGACTATGTAGAAACAGAAAAAAAGGCACATAAAAATTAACATAAAACCAGCCATTGATCCTCTGATAGTTTTCAAGTGAGGAATGGGATTTAACTGAGAAATCCCACCTACTGCTGCTTCCTGCAGATTAGATCTTTGCAAAAGGTATAGTTTCTGAGAGAAAGTTTCCATAATCTTTTGCTGTGAACTATTACTACCCCGAGATAGAGTACCTTGATTTAAGAGGTGTTGTTTAACTTTGTCCCAATGAAATGAAGATTCATTATATTTGTGAGGAGTGACACAAAAAGAAGAAATGTTCCAATCACACTTAAGACGAATCTGTTTTTGCAGACTGTTTATTTGATCACCTGGCAGTATAAAAACCTGTTGTAAATCAGCCATTTGTGCGGCTGATTTTCCATCTATTCGTCTTTGGATAGACCAAAGACCGTCAGAATCTTTCTACCATTCCGGCACAAACTGCACAGTCTGGACACTCTGATGTAATGCCGCTCCTGCTACAGCTGCTATAGTAGCTGCAGCAATAATTCCTAAAACGGTAGCAATTAACAGTCCAATTAACCATTTAGTGCATTTTGACACTTTCTTAAGGATTTCTTCTACAGTATAGACTGTGGGGCTATCCTGCCATGGTCTATTCATTTTTACCAGGAAGCCATACTCCAGATCTGGTTTTTAGAATATATAGAGAATAGTCATTCTGAAATTGGAGATAAGCATTGATACAAGTGTAAAAGGAACAATTTTGACAAGTAAGTAACCCAGAAGAGGCAATATAAAAAGTAGGTCCTATCAAGAATATGAAAGGTAAACAAATGCTTTAATCCAATGGGTTGAATTTTTATCAAAATGTAAGAAATGACTGGATATTGTTGAATTAAATTTCCCCTTCTATGCTGTTATGGCTTGGAAGACCAATGATATTTTCCACAATTCTGATTGTAAAGGCATATAAGGTAATTGAGGCAAGGGAGGGGAGAAACTCCCCTCCATGCCAATATATGGAGCTATTAACAATGTTATTCATGGAGTCATAAGTATTGTTTAACAATATAGACAAATCCAAATTATTATTTTTATCCAAAGGATCTCCTTTGGGACTCCAATCAATAATTTCTCCATCAGAAGTATTGGCCATAATATGTCCAGTATTCAGTTCAATTCAGTCACTCAGTTGTGTCTGACTCTTTGCAACCCCATGAACCACAGCACGCCAGGCCTTCCTGTCCATCACCAATTCCTGGAGTTCACTCAAACTCATGTCCATCGAGTTGGTGATGCCATCCAACCATCTCATCCTCTGTTGTCCCCTTCTCCTCCTGCCCCCAATCCCTCCCAGCAGCAGAATCTTTTCCAATGAGTCAACTCTTTTCATGAGGTGGCCAAAGTACTGGAGTTTCAGCTTTAACATCAGTCCTTCCAAAGAATACCCAGGACTGATCTCCTTTAGAATGGACTGCTTGGATCTCCTTGCAGTCCAAGGGACTCTCAAGAGTCTTCTCCAACACCACAGTTCAAAAGCATTGATTCTTTGGCACTCAGCTTTCTTCATAGTCCAACTTTCACATCCATACATGACCACAGAAAAAACCATAGCCTTGACTAGACGGACCTTAGTCGGCAAAGTAATGTCTCTGCTTTTGAATATACTGTCTAGGTTGGTCATAACTTTCCTTCAAAGGATTAAGCATCTTTTAATTTCATGGCTGCAATCACCATCTGCAGTGATTTTGGAGCCCCCCCAAAAATAAAGCATGACACTGTTTCCCCATCTATTTCCCATGAAGTGATGGGACCAGATGCCATGATCTTCGTTTTCTGAATGTTGAGCTTTAAGCCAACTTTTTCACTCTCCTCTTTCACTTTTATCAAGAGGCTTTTTAGTTCCTCTTCACTTTCTGCCATAAGGGTGGTGTCATCTGCATATCTGAGGTTATTGATATTTCTCCCGGCAGTCTTGATTCCAGCTTGTGCTTCTTCCAGCCCAGCGTTTCTCATGATGTACTCTGCATAGAAGTTAAATAAGCAGAGTGACAATATACAGCCTTGACATACTCCTTTTCCTATTCGGAACCGGTGTGTTGTTCCATGTCCAGTTCTAACTGTTGCTTCCTGACCTGCATATAGGTTTCTCAAGAGGCAGGTCAGGTGGTCTGGTACTCCCATCTTTTTCAGAATTTTCCACAGTTTATTGTGATTTACACAGTCAAAGGTTTTGGCATAGTCAATAAAGCAGAAATAGATGTTTTTCTGGAACTCTCTTGCTTTTTCCATGATCCAGCAGATGTTGGCAATTTGATCTCTGGTTCCTCTGCCTTTTCTAAAACCAGCTTGAACATCAGGAAGTTCACGGTTCATGTATTGCTGAAGCTTGGCTTGGAGAATTTTGAGCATTACCTTACTAGCGTTTGAGATGAGTGCAATTGTGCAGTAGTTTGAACATTCTTTGGCATTGCCTTTCTTTGGGATTGGAATGAAAACTGACCTTTTCCAGTCCTGTGGCCACTGCTGAGTTTTCCAAATTTGCTGGCATATTGAGTGCAGCATGTCCAGTATTAGCATTACATAATTTCCATTGTACCCAATGTCCTAGTCCAGATTTTATAGAAATAACACAGTTAGGTAGATGGGGTGGAAACATAGTAGTATTTTCTCCTGTGATATTAAAGGAAAATGCCTCTAATAAGAAAGAATGAATTTTGTTCCCTTGAGATTCTTTAACTATAAATAGCCAACTTTGTAATCCTCTTTTAAGACAATGAGTTTCTGCTCCCATACATGTAGGGGTAAGATCTGTTCCCACAGTATAGTTAACACTAACATTTGAAAGTTGTCGGCCCTCTTCTTCTGGTTTTAAAGGAAGGCTCGGGTCAAAAGGTCTGGGTAACCAAGAAGAATCATTTATGAAAACTGGAACAGAAGAATCCTCCCACATAATTGGTCTTAATAGAGGAGGATTGAGCACATATGCCCAATAAGTATGGTTGGCACCTACCATGGTAATTACCACAGACAACATAGCCAAGAACAAGGTAGCCGAGGTCAAAGGCTGTCCCTGTTCTTTGACCAATTTTTCCCTTTCAGTGGTCAGTTTCTTCAGTTGACCCCAAGTAAGCGGTTTGTCTTTGTTGGTCCTTGGAGCCGGTTTGGAGTGATTGCTGATTGTCAGTCTTGTTATCCCCATCACTGGCGGCTCTCCGGGAGAATAGATGTCGAGCCATCTCCTCTTCTTTCCTTACTTTGACATGCCTTCTTGGTATCCAGTGGTGGTGTCCATCGTCTGAAATGACAAGAGCATAACCTTGTCCTTTCTTAAGTCTAAGGCCCTTACACCAGTTGTTCATGGCATTTTCCCACCCTACCGGAGTATTATCTGCAACCATTTGACCAGGAGTATAATTTTCACCAAGAACAGTGTTCTGAAAAATGCAGTGTTGCTGCTGGCATTTTATGATCCAATCGTAAATCCAAAAAATCTAAAATAAATAAAGCCTGGGCTAATTTCTCTTTTGGTGTTATCTATATGCCATACTTTCTTCCCCCTTTCTGTAAATAACTTATTTTTTAGAGTACGATGAGCGTGTTTAGTAATAGCCTGGCCTTGAGAATTATATGGAATGCCTATAGAATGAGAAATATTTCAATCAGATAAAAATGTTGCAAAACCATGACTCAAATATGTAGGGCCATTATTGGTTTTAACATGTTTTGGTAGGGCCATGTAAGAAAAGGCTTCCAAAAAATGTGAGATAACATGAGCAGATGTTTCTCCAGAATGAGCAGAAGCAGAAATCATGCCCGAATAAGTATCCACGGAAACATGAAGAGCTCCCAAATGTCCAAAAGAAGGGACATGAGTAACATCAGTCTATCAAATATCGTTGGGATAATGGCCTCTGGGATTAACCCCTGTAGTTGTAGGAACGTGGTGATTAAGAGTATATGTAGGGCAGGCAGAAACAGTATTTCGAGCTCCTTGTCTGGATAATTGAAATTTATTCATCAAGCCAGTGTATTTGAATGTGTGAGTTGATGAAATTTATAAGGAGTAAGAAATGCAATTAGCAAAGAGTCTGTGGGATCATTGCTCTTTGCCAGTGGTCTGGGCAAATTAGAATGAGATCTGATATGTGTAATGTAAAAAGGGGCAGAACGAAGCCTTACTATATTTTGTAATTGAGATAATATGGTAATAATAGATGATTTAGAAGAAGCCTTTGGTAGAGATATGGTTTCAATAATTTGTGTTATCTGTACAGCATATTGAAAATCTGATATAATATTTAATGCTGTAGAAACATCCTGAATAAGATAGCAATAGCCTCTAATTCTGCTTGTTGAACAGAGGCTAGGCTAGATTGCCAAACCTTTGTTGTGGGTCCAGTATAACCGGCTTTGAGAGTTTTATTTGTGTCAGTAAAATACATGGGGGCATTAGTAAGAGGAATTGTTTTACTAATAATAGGAATTATCCATTTGCATTTAGCAAAAATAGTACTCAAAGTTGACTTTGGAAAATGGTTATGAACCTCAACTATGAAATCAGCAATGGCAATTTGCCAATCCATACTGGTAATAACAAATAATCTATAGATTTGATCATTAGTGAAAGGAAGAACAATTTCATACTGATAATAACCAGAAAAGCTGTATACATCTGGATCTCATTTTTGAAATAAGAAAGGGAATAAGCATTATGTAAGTAGTCATTATTTTCTCAGGAGTGTGGGATAAATATCCCCATTCAAGGATACCCTGTGGTTGTCATAATATTCCTGTAGGGGAATCTAAAGTAGGAACAATAAGTAAAGAAACTGGCACAGTCAGGTTTACTTGTTTGAGTTGTCTTTGCTGGATAGCTTGATTTACAAGATCCAATTCCTGTTTAGCCTGTTCTGTTAGTACCAGGGGATTATTTAAATCAGAGTCTCCTTGTAGGATCTGAAATAGATGTGTTAAGGAATAATTGGGAATTCCTAAAGATGGTCACAACCAATGTATATCTCCTAAATGGCAACCCAGTAGTCTTGCCTAAAGAATCCCACAGACAGAGGAGCCCGGCAGACTACAGTCAATGGGGTCACAAGAGTTGGACACGACTTAGCGACGAAACCACCACCAATAATTTCTGAAAATCATTTAAAGTTTTCAAGGAATCAGTTCAAATTTGTATTTTTTGTGGTTTAGTAATATTTCTCTGGAATATATATCCTAAATAGGTATAAGGTTCCTGCTCTTGTAGTTTATCAACAGCAATATGTAAGCCATATTCTTTAAATTTAATCTCTGTATTTAAGAAAATATGTTGAAGTTTCTCGGCAGAAGGAGAAGCTAAAAGAATATCATCCATATAGTGGATAATATAAGCATGAGGGAATTATTTTCTAATAAATTCAAGTGGTTGGGAGACATATAATTGACATAATGTAGGACCATTAAGCATTCCTTGTGGCAATACCTTCCAGTAATATCTAGACACTGGTTTTTTATTATTAAGTGATGGTACAGTAAAAGCAAAACAGAGAGCATCAGATTCTTGTAGAGGAATAGTATAAAAACAATCTTTAAGGTCAATGATTTTTATTTTCCAATTTTGTGGTATCATAGAAGGTGATGGAATGCCTGGTTGTAAAGCGCCCATAGGTTCGATTATAGCATTCAGTTCTCAGTCGTGTCCGACTGTTTGTGACCCCAAGAATTGCAGCATGCCAGGCCTCCCTGTTCATCACCAACTCCCAGAGTTCACTCAAACTCATGCCCATCGAGTTGGTGATGCCATCCAGCCATCTCATCCTCTGTCGTCCCCTTCTCCTGCCCCCAATCCCTCCCAGCATCAGTCTTTTCCAATGAGTCAACTCTTTTCATGAGGTGGCCAAAGTAATGGAGTTTCAGCTTTAGCTCCCAAAGCTTTAGTCCTTCCAAAGAATACCCAGGACTGATCTCTTTTAGAATGGACTGGTTGGATCTCCTTGCAGTCCAAGGGACTCTCACGAGTCTTCTCCAACACCACAGTTCAAAAGCATCAGTTCTTCGGCGCTCAGCTTTCCATACATGACCACTGGAAAAACCATAGCCTTGACTAGACAGACCTTTGTTGGCAAAGTAATATCTCTGCTTTTTAATATGCTATCTAGGTTGGTCATAACTTTCCTGCCAAGGAGTAAGTGTCTTTTAATTTCATGGCTGCAATCACCATCTGCAGTGATTTTGGAGCCCCCAAAAATAAAGTCTGACACTGTTTCCACTGTTTCCCCATCTATTTCCCATGAAGTGATGGGACCAGATGCCATGATCTTCGTTTTCTGAATGTTGAGCTTTAAGCCAACTTTTTCACTCTCCTCTTTCACTTTCATCAAGAGGCTTTTTAGTTCCTCTTCACTTTCTGCCATAAGGGTGGTGTCATTTGCATATCTGAGGTTATTGATATTTCTCCCGGCAGTCTTGATTCCAGCTTGTGCTTCTTCCAGCCCAGCGTTTCTCATGATATACTCTGCANTCACTCTCCACTTTCACTTTCATCAAGAGACTTTTTAGTTCCTCTTCACTTTCTGCCATAAGGGTGGTGTCATTTGCATATCTGAGGTTATTGATATTTCTCCCGGCAGTCTTGATTCCAGCTTGTGCTTCTTCCAGCCCAGCGTTTCTCATGATATACTCTGCATAAATGTTAAATAAGCAGGGTGACAATATACAGCCTTGACATACTCCTTTTCCTATTTGGAACCAGTGTGTTGTTCCATGTCCAGTTCTAACTGTTGCTTCCTGACCTGCATACAGATTTCTCAAGAGGCGGGTCAGGTGGTCTGGTACTCCCATCTCTTTCAGAATCTTCCACAGTTTATTGTGATCCACACAGTCAAAGGTTTTGGCATAGTCAATAAAGCAGAAGTAGATGTTTTTCTGGAACTCTCTTGCTTTTTCCATGATCCAGCGGATGTTGGCAATTTGATCTCTGGTTCCTCTGCCTTTTCTAAAACCAGCTTGAACATCAGGAGTTCACGGTTCACGTATTGCTGAAGCCTGGCTTGGAGAATTTTGAGCATTACCTTACTAGCGTGTGAGATGAGTGCAATTGTGTGGTAGTTTGAGCATTCTTTGGCAATGCCTTTCTTTGGGATAGCATTAATTTTTCTTAAATCAGTCGACATTCTCCATTTCCCAGATTTCTTCTTAATAACAAAGACAGGAGAATTCCAAGAACTAGTAGTTGAGGCAATATGATTAAGAGATAATTACTCCTCTACTAGCTGTTCAAGAGCCTGTAACTTTTCATGGGATAGGGGCCAGTGCTCTGTCCAAATAGGCTCATCAGATTTCCATGTCAATTTAAGTGCTGTTTTTTTGTTGTTTGGTAGTGGCCCCCACAACCTGTTTATTTTGAACAGGATTGTATCCCATATTGGCCATAATTTGTTTAGCTTGAGAAGATACAGTAGGAATTGTTGCATAAACGCCCCATTGCCGCAGTAGATCTCATCCCCATAAATTAATAGGGATATCTGCAACTAAAGGTTGTAAAGTTGCAGGTTGTTGTTCGGGGCCTGAACAGGTCAAAATATTGGTACTTTTTTGAATATTTTGCATAGTTCCAATTCCAGTTAACATAATAGGGATATCTGTTAAAGGCCAAGAAACTGGCCAGTGCTTTTTAGATATTATAGAAACATCAGCTCCAGTATCTACAAGTCCTGAATATTGCTTGTTACTAATATATACAGATATTGTGGGTCTAGAATCAGATACAAAAGTTTGCCAATATACCTGTTTTCCTGTACTCCTAAATCCTCCAGTTTTTTTAATGAGATTTACTAGCAGTGATATAAGGTAATAATAACAACTGAGCTATACGATCTCCTTTTATTATTTGAGAAGGATACTCTGTTTTCATCATAATAGAAATTTTGCCCTCATAATCTTCATCTATAACCCCCATTAGGACTTCAACTCCCTTACTTGTTAAACTACTGTGTCCTAATAATAACCCCACACTTCCTTTAGGTATTGGACCTTTAATTCCTATAGGGATTTCATAAATCACCATAGCTGGCATAAGAAGTAAATTATCAATGGCGGGGATATCTAACGTTGCACTCCCGGATGTTGCAGGAAGGAGGTTGGCAACCCAGGTGTATGGTTTGAAAGGGCTGGATGAGGTTGTTGTTCGCTGGCTGGGTACACAAAAGGAACAGCTTTCCAGGTTTGTTGAGAGCTCATATTGTTTGATGGGCCCTGAGCGGAGCCCTTCTTCCAGTTTCCTGACAAAGGGGATTCATTTTTATGAATTTAGATCTACACTGATTAGCCCAATGAGCGTCTTTATTACAGCAAAGGCATAATCCAGGTGTCTTTTCATTTGTGGGAGTAGGCTTATTAGGTTTATTTTTGTTAGTCTTGCAATTTTTCTGCACATGTCCTCTCTTACCACAACTAAAACATTTAATCTCCTGATTCATTTATTGTTTCAAGCCCATAATGATTTGAGCCAACAATTGCATCTTATAGAGTTTTGATCCAATATCATGACAAGCCTTAATGTAATCCTCTAGAGGCTTTCCTTGTGTTTTGAGAGGCTGTAAGACCTTTCGACATTCTGAATTTGCATTATCATAGGCAAGTATCGGTAATAACATATTCCTTAATTCAATCTGAGCAACAGTTCTCACCAGATTTTGTCTTAATTGGGTGATAAAATCAGTATAAGTTTCTTCATTAGATTGTTTTACATTAACAAAAGAAGGATGAGACTGTCCTGGGGGGCTAACCTTTTCCCACTCCCTAAAACAAATAAATCTTATTTGACTTATAAGTTGATCATCGAATTGTAGTTGTCTCTGAACCCCTTGATATGCTCCTGACCCATTAACTGTTCCACAGTAATATCAAGAGGAGAATTGGCAGCTGCATTTCTTTGAGCCTGTTGAGAGGCCTCATCTTGCTACCGTGTTCGGAACTGTAAAAACTCCGAAGTGGATAAGCAAGTTCTAGAAATCGTTTCTCAATCATACGGAAAGAGTTGTTCAGACTGAGCCAACCCCTGAATAAGACCTATGGTATAAGGGGATGTAGTTCTGTATTTGCGTGCATGCCTGTTTAATCTCGTTAATAGTTTTAAAAGAGAGAGGAGTATGTTCAAACTGTACCCCGCCGTGTGAAAGTTCGGCATTAGGAGGCCCTCAGTCACGATAACAGGCAAAACCAAAGTGTCAAGGTCAGCTTCTCACCTCACTGCTGGTACAGCTTGTTGCAAAGATGACAGAGCAGACAGACGTCTTTGGTATTGTGCTGCGGCTCTAAGTACCCCATCATCCCGTGTGTATCAGGGTCTAGTGGAGGGGGTTCCTGAGCTATAGGGGGCTCTGGCCAAGGAGCCGAAGGCTGTGAGACTGGTGATAAAGGGGAAGCTTCAGGATGTTGTCCCATACCATAGTTAACGTGGGATTTAGGACTCAAAAATTGAGCCTCTCTCTCCCCTTCCAGAGGATTATATTTCCCTTTATCCAGATTTTCATAAATATGAGGCAGCCGGACAAGCGACTCCTGAGATGCAGGAGGAGCAGGAGCATCAGATTCTGAATCAGAAGAGTCAGACCGTTCAGATTGTAAAGGAGCCAAAGTAGTATATAAGGTTACAAAGAGACTGCACACTTATAGGGATGGGTTCCCCAGACGGAGAGGCTCTATGCAAACAACGCATCACTTCTTTCCACTCATTAAGATGCAAAGTCTCTTTTTCTGGGTTCAGCCAGTAACAGTGCTTATGAATTGCCTGAAATAATTCCCGAAAATTCTCTTCTTTCACTTGCACTCCAGAGCTATGTAGTAAGGTTTTTAGAAGCATAATATAGTCAGCATGCTTAGAAGGAGATTGCCCCCATTGTGTCCCTGATTGACAAATCCACAGGGGTGTCCTCACCAAGTACTTTCACTGTCCTCCCATCTCTCGGCTGGAATTCTCTGCAGCTTTTGACACTGTCAAAAAGCCCTGAAAGCTACTTGCACCCTCAGGTCCCTGTTTGGGGGGCCAAATGTTGGGACAAGCCCAACAACTAACTGACCTGAGGGACCAGTGCCGTAGAAAAATAAAGAAAAATGCACAGGCAAAAGCCCAGATCCTAATACTTGCATGGTTTTTATTGCTAAATTCTACTTTCTTGTACAAGCTCTAGAGATATCTGTTTTTCACAATCTCAGATTGGGGATAAGGATATACAATGCACAGTCCTCAGTGTCAAAGCTTCAGGCCTTTCATGACTCTGTTTAGCCCATCAGCTAGTGACAACCTTTCTCAGCAACTCCCTCAAGGCTCTGGTCATGAGAACAGTTACTAATGTTTTTCCATCAGTCACGTTAGTACTTCAACATCTTGTTTTCAAGATGTTTTTCCACGTTGTACTTTTTACTGCTCCCAGCCTTTTGCCTGGGGGTGATGAGAAAATCATTCTTATTTTTCAAAGAAGCCCTGTTGACTATAGTACAGGCCTGTGCATAGCACATTCCCTACAAATAGTCGTGGCGCACAGGCTTAGTTGCTCTGTGGTATGTGGGATCTTCCTGGATCAAGGATCAAACCCTTGTCTCCTGCATTGGCAGGCAGATTCTTTACCCCTGAGCCACCAGGGAAACCTTGCAACAGGTTTGAATCACCATTTAGTCCTAATCTGTAGAGACTGGGAAGCCAAGTTCCCCCAAATGGGGCATCTCACTCTAGGCTGCCGAATAGAAGGGAAGGATCCTTGGGATGCCTCTGGCTCCTAGGAGAGTCAAGTCAGCTTGGAACACATGATCAGGGTCTGTCCTCAGCTAGGCCCTGAGCAGACATTCCATGAACCATGTGGGCTGCGGGTGGGTCTCCTGGCCACTAGAGAAAATGGCCAACGGTCTGCTCAGTGCTCCCCAGGCCAGATTATGGGAGTCCCTTACCTAGAAGGAGAGTCCCACACCCCCCTTCCTCAACCTACATCTTATCGGGCCACCCTGGACTTTGATTCTGACATACAGGATCTAAGCCTGGCTCCACTCTGTCCCTGAGCAACCAGCGGCAGCTCAGAATGACACACACCCACGTCTGCAATGGGATGCAAGGTGCATCTGACTCCCTCACAGCCAGCTCTGTGTTACTCCCTGGGCCATTATCATCATTTCATTACCAGTGATGAAAACAACAGCAGGCACTATTGTTTTTGTTTTTGCTTCTAACTGAAGATTAGTTGATCTATATTACACTATGTGAGTTCCAGGAGCCCAACATAGTGATTCAATATTTCTATGTATTATAAAGTCATCACCATGATAAATCTAGTTACCATTCATTACTGTAAAAAGTTATTACAATATTACCAACTATATTCCCCCATTCTGGACGTTTCATCCCGGTGACTCATTCATTTGGTAACCTGGAAGGTTGTACCTCTTAATCTCCCTCACCTATTTCACTCTTCCCCCTGCCCCTTCTCCCCTCTAGCTATCACATGTTTGTTCTCTGTCTAAGAGTCTGTTTCTGTTCTATTATGTTTGTCCATTGGTTCTTTGGATTCCACATCTGCGTGAAATGTTATGGTATTTGTCTTTCACTGTCTGACTTACTTCACTTAGTACAGTCCCCTCTAGATCCATCCAGGTTGTCACAAATGGCAAGGTTTCAGCCTTTTTAATGGCAGAGTAATATTCCATTGCATATACAGGGAGGGTGGTGGTGGTGCTGGTTTAGTTGCTAAGTGGTGTCTGACTCTTTGCAACCCCATGGACTGTAGCCCAGCAGGCTCCTCTGTCCATGGGATTTCCCAGGCAAGAGTACTGGAGTGTGTTGCCATTTCCTCTTCCAAGGGATATTCCTGACCCAGGGATCGAACCCAGGTCTCCTGCATTGCAGGCAGATTCTTTACCACTGAGCCACCAGGGAAGCCCTCCATTGTTTATATACCATACCTTTATCTATTCGTCTGTCGATAGACATTTAGGTTGCTTCCATGTCTTGGCTATCGTAACTAGTGCTGCTACGAACATAAGGGTGCAAATATCTTTTCAAATTAATGTTTTTGTTCAGATAAAGTAGAAGAAAGAATTAGAGTTGTTGGATTCCATGGTAGTTCTATTTTTAATTTTTTCAAGAAACTCCAGAATGTTTTCCCCAGTGGCTTCATCAACTTATATTCTCACCAATGGTGCACAAGAGTTCCCTTTCCTCCACATCCTCACCAATACTGTTACTTGCTGTCCTGTTGATAATAACTGTTCTGAGATGTGAGGTGATGTCTCACTGTGGTTTTGATCTGTATTTTCCTAATGATTAGTGATGCAGAGCAGCTTTCCACATGCCAATTGGCCATTTGTATGTCTTCTTTGGAAAAATGTCTTTTCAGTTCCTCTACCCATTTTGGGGGGCTTCCCAGATGGTGCTAGTGGTAAAGAACCTGTCTGCCAATGCAGGAGACAGAAGATGCGGGTTCAATCCATAGGTTGGGAGATCCCCTGGAAGGAGGGCATGGCAACCCACTCCAGTATTCCTGCCTGGAGAATTCCATGGACAGAGGAGCCCGATGGACTACAGTCCATAGGGTTGCACAGAGTTGGACATGACTGACTCAACTTAGCATGCACATACACACACACACACCCTTTATTTAATCAGCTTTTTTTATTGAGTAGTATGAGATCTTTGTATATTTTGGATAAAGAAAGAAAGTGAAAGTGAAGTCGCTCAGTCGTGTCTGACTCTTTGTGACCCCATGGACTGTAGCCCACCAGGCTCCTTCATCCATGGAATTTTATAGGCAAGAGTACTGGAGTGGGTTGCCAGTTCCTTCTCCAAGGGATCTTCCCGACCCAGGGATCGAGCCTGGGTCTCCCACATTGCAGGCAGACACTTTACTGTCTGAGCCACCAGGGAATCCCATATATTTTGGATGCTAACCCCTAATTGGATATATCAGTTGCAAATATAATCTCCCATTCAGTAGGCTGCCTTTTTATTTTGTTGATAGTTTCCTTTACTATGAAAAGATTTCCAGTTTGATGTAGTCCCATTTCTTTGTCTTTGTTTATTCTTTAATTCTTCCAGGTCTTTGTAATTGATTCTTGCATTTTCTCCATTTTGTTTTCAAGGTTTTTGATCATCTTTACTATCATTATTCTGACCATTTCTTTGTTTTTGATTTTGTTCCCCTTTCCTGAGGAGACATATGAAAAAAAATTACTGAGGCCATTGTTAAAGAATGTACTACCTATGTTCTCTTCTAGGATTTTTATGGTAGTAGGTTTTATACTTAAGTCTTCAATCCATTTTGAGCTTATTTTTGTATAGGGTGTGAG
Organism: Redunca redunca; assembly: GCA_006410935.1. Taxonomy (NCBI): domain Eukaryota; kingdom Metazoa; phylum Chordata; class Mammalia; order Artiodactyla; family Bovidae; genus Redunca; species Redunca redunca. The sequence continues at coordinate 15,198 of SJYQ01014265.1, forward strand.
AGAGTAGTCCAGTTTGATTTTTTTTTCAAACTTTAAACAGTTTGATTTTTTAATCAGACTTTAAACAGTTTGATTTTTTTTCAAACTTTAAACAGTTTGATTTTTTTCAAACTTTAAACAGTTTGATTTTTTTTTTTTTTTTGCATGTAGTTACTCAGTTTTCCCAACATCATTTATTGAAGAGGCTGTCTTTTCCTTGTTGCATATTCTTACTGCCTTTGTGATAGATTAATTGCCCACATAAGTCTGAGTTTATTTCTGGGCGCTCTAGTCTGTTCTGTTGATTGATGCATCCATTTTTGTGTGGTATCATAGTGTTTTGATTGCTGCAGCTTTTAAAAAATATTATTTATCGGTTTGACTGTGCTGGGTCTTAGTTGTGGCATCTAGGGTCTTTGATATTCATTGTGGCATGCAAATTCTTGGTTGTGGCATATTGGATCTAGTTTCCTGACCAGGGATCAAACCCAGGCCCCCTGCATTGGGAGCCTGGAGTCGTAACCACTTGGCCACCAGGGAAGTCTGTACTGCAGCTTTGTAGGATAGTTTAAAATCAGGTGCCATTTGTTGAAACCCAGCTCTACCAACAGCAGTGCTCATACTATAACCTTATCAGCCCTCATGGCTCACCTGTGAAAGGAACCCGTGATGCTCCACTAGACCGTAGGATAAGGTCAGGTGCTCCTCCTTCTCCTCCCCCAAGGCCACTCTGGGAGGCTGGACCGCTTCAGTTCCTGGCTGGGGGAGTCCTCCCCACCATGGCAGAACCACCCTGTGGGCAGGATCCCCTTTCATGGCTTTGCTGTGTGACCTCAGGAAGCTCACAGACTCTCTCTGGGCCTGTTTCATTACCTGCGGAGAGACTCAAGGACCCCACCAAGATTGTAGATCTGAGAAAGATGGGATCTGCCCTTAGAGAAGCTCACATGAGAATCTCTCTGCTTCTTAGAGTCACATCACATGTCAGAGACCCCCTAGCCCCACCCATTCTTCAAGCCACAGCCCAGGAGGGTTCTCTCTGGCCCCAGTCTGTCCCACTGGCCATATCCTCCTATCCCCAGGGCAAACTTTGGCCTGGAGACAGAGCCTGAAGCCCAGAGGAAACACAAAAGCCCAGGGTTGCCTGGGGAGGGCCTGCATCCTAGGAGGAGGCAGAGGGAGCATGTCTGCTGATGCAGACCCTCCTGGGGGGAAGTCTCTAGACCCAGCACGCCCTCTACCCAGTGGCATCTGCCCACCATCTCATGGCTGCCCCACCTCCCAATGAGGCCCCCATGCTCTTCTCTGCTGGACAACAGGGAACTGTTACCATGATGATTAGCAGTTTATTAACCATGAGGCTGCCCCAGCCCCCACAGCTGGGGAAACTCCCTGAGTGGGTTTCGAGTCCCCTTTGTTTTTGCCACCAACTCAGAACTCTTCTCTGGAACAAGCTGAGTTCCCCTGCCCCTTCCAAGGAAATAGGTTACAAGAGAAGGCGCAAAGGATTCTGGACCAGCTCCGGGCAGGAGCAGCTTGCCTCGCTGGGGACAGGAAGCAGAGCAACCAAGTTGCCCGGCAGCCCCTGCCAGGTGCCCGGTGCTGTGCTGGGGTCATGGATGGGCAGAGTTCAGAGGCCAGCCCCAACCCCAGGGAGGTTTGCAGGAGATGAGGATGGAGAGACAAGGCCCGGCCCCACAGGGGAACATGCAGGTGAGACGAAGGGCCAAGGGGCCTGGAGTGGGGAGATGTTGCTTTTGGCCACCTTGGATGCCACAAGGAGGCTGCAGCCAGTGAGCTGGGCCGGGTGGGTAGAAGGATTCATACCAAGGGGAGGAGGGGTGGGCATTTCACACCAGGGAAGCACTGAGCACAGATAAATGGGGGATGCTGCTGGAGCAAATGGTCTGGGTGTGACGCTGAGACAGTCAACTCTGTGGGGATGGGAGTGTGTCTGCTTTGCTTACCACCATGCGTGTCCCCAGTGCCAAGCATGGTGCCTGCCACCCAGCGGGCTCCACAGTGAGGCTCAACTGAGTGAGCACAGGCTGGAAAGGGAAGTTGATGACATGGAGCAGAAACGGGGGGAGAAGTCCTGGAGGGCCGAGTGCATCTTTCAGCCTTCCTTGGGAGGCAGAGGAGACCAGGGACATTTTTGAGGTGGTTTCCTCACCGGGGATTAACCCATTTATTCCTCTTTGGTTCTCCCAGCTGTGAGACAAACTCCAAGGGACCTTCCAGATGAGTGTCCTGGAGTGTGGGCCTGTGATCAGGGTCTCAAAAGACCTTTGAGGTGCTATGAGGACTCTGGGGCTCCAAGGTCTGTCGCGGTGGTGTGGGGGAGACTAGGAATGCTCCCTGGAGGAAGTGACAGGGAGGGGCTGCTGGAGAGGGGGTGCGAGGGAGGGGGTGTAGGGGAGGGGTGCTGCAGCTGGAGGAAGGGAATGGGTACAGGAGGGAAGCAGACCAGGCGCAGGCCTGTTAGGAGAAGAGCATCAAGTGGGAATTGGATCTGAAGGGGAGGAAGCAGTGATGTGGACTGTCTTAACACTTCTGACTCAAGTTGGCCAGACACCTGCCTGTTCACCTACCGACCCTCCTGCCCTAACACTGCTGCCGCGGGGAGTGCCTTGAGGATTAAACCAGCTGGAAGGCTCAACATCCCCCCAGCTTTAGCCTGAAGGGGTCAGACCGACCTGATTCTGGGTCCTCCACTTAAAAGGTAGCAGGGGAGGGTTCCTGCCCCACCTCTGGCTCTACCACAGGCTGGGCGGGGACCATAGATGCAGCTGTCACACCTCCCAAAACTTAGCCCCAAGCCACAGAGCAGGGACCAGGTTGCTGGGGTGTGGAAGCTCTTCATCACCTTCAAATTGCACGTGACAACTGTCACTTGGTTGGCAAAGCTGTCATGTGGGTTACTTGTGTCAGTTGAGGCTTCAGGAGGTGTGACGACTTGTCTCCTGCAAGAGATATATGTAGCATTGTACACACTCAGCTCCATCCTCTGGCAGCGGAAGTGAAGTTCACCCTGCCCCGGCTGAGGTGCTCAGGTCCCCAAATTTATCTCCATCTTCCAGTCCCAAGACGTGTCCCACTCCCCTGTCCTGAAAATCTGACCTGATCACTGATGAATCAATTGTTCCTGATAGGTTATGGGTCTGCTTGATTCCTCGGGTCAGAAACGTAAGGGCTGTTCCTGTCCCAGGGTCTCCCTCCCCTCACCTTACTGAGTCAGCCACCCAGACATGACTTGAATCCATCTCCTTTTCACCATCCACATGGTCAGTCCTCCATTTCTCTGCCAGACCACAGTCCCACAGCCATCTCCCAGCTCCCAGCCTTGGCCTCCAAGTCCATCCTCATTAAAGCCCAGTCATCTTCCACAAACACAAATCTCAGCAAGGCTCTCCCCTCCCCAAATCCTTCAATGGCCCCTCATTACCTTCAGGATGGAGTCTAGATTCCCACCGACTTTTCAACTTTTGCCCCCAGCCCTGCCACCCACCACATCACTTTGTTCCAGCCACATCAATGTTCTTTCAGTTTCTTGAAAAAGGCCAGGCTCTCACTGACACTCCTCAAGCCTTTGGACAAGCCTGCCCTACCCCTGCTTCCCGTCTAGAACATTCTCTTTCTCCTCACAGCCCCCCTCCATTCATTCCTATGCTCCTTCAGATCACAGCTTAAATCTTCACTTCCTTCCTGCAGCCCCAACTTTCCTCTGTGTCCTCAGAGGTCACTGACTTCCCCATTATGCTGTCTTTTCATTGCATTGAAAACAGGAACTCTTTTGTCTTTCAACGTGTACCTCCAGGACTTAGCACCCAGCTGATACGCCATAAAATATGTTTATCGTATGGATGAAGGGTTGGGTGGTTGGATGGATGGGTGAACAGATGAGCGACTGGACGATGGATGGATGGATGGATGTGTGGCTGGGTAAGTGGCTTCATGGATGGATGGATGGACACTTACACAGTTCTGAAGTACAGCTTGGACTCAGCTTCTGTTCTACCCCCGGGCTTCTTCACCCCAGAACAAGTGATTTTTGATCCAGTGTATGTGTCCCCTCAGCTCATGAGATACACCTGAATCCTCTGTTAAGAATGAGGTGGAGGAAACCAACCAAGGCACTCTTTTAACTATTTTTCCACCTAGTTCACAGCTTCCCTGTGGGTTGTGGCCATTTCTTGCTTCCTGCCAAACCTAAATTGCTTCAACCGTGGCTTTGATCTCATTCATTCTTCGTCCTAGAAGGGTCTTCCTCCCTCCACACGCTCCCACCCCCTGGCTTCTCATGCTATCCCACCCCAGGGTCCCCTTCCCCTCTGTAGACGACGTGATCCCTTTGCCTGCTTCCATAAAACCTCTCCTTGACCCCAACTCCCCTCTACCCTAGCCTCCAGCATGCTTTCCTCCTATTTCCCCTTTTATTTTTCCCCTGTTATGAATATGACCAAACTTCCCTGATGTGTGGTCTACACCTCCCACTACCAATTTCCTCTCTGCCCACATGTGATTGAATTCTTAGAATGTGGCTTCTGGTGCTGACACTCCAGGGATGTGACTCTGTCTGGACAGCTCAACCCCCGCACCCCATGGCCACTCCTTGAACTTCTCATCCTTTCCCAGAGGAGAGTGTGGGGCAGTGGTTACCAGCAGATGCTCTGGGAGCAGTGTCTACAGCCCTGGGCCCTAGTCCATCATCTACCTGTTCTTGGTTGTGTGACCCCGTGAATAAGACTAGGAACCTCACTGTCCTCGTCTGTAAAATGGGCACGTGGGTAAGATTCTGCCTCATGGTCTTGCTGGGAAAATGAACTGAGATGATGAACGTAAAGTTCTCAGTCTCCAGCTGGATGGATGAGTCCCCTTGTCATGACTGAGCACCCATTTCCCTTCTTGACATTCCTCCCTGTGGGCTTCGGGGCATGCTTTTCTCTCGCCTGAGCTCTTTGTGGGCTCCTCTCCTCAGTAATGGGCTTCCCAGGTAAATAACACACCTGTTGGTAAATAACACAGCTGTCAATGCAGGAGAGAAAAGAGACCTGGGTTCCATCCCTGGGGTGGGAAGATCCCCTAGAGGAGGGCATGGCAACCCACTCCAGTGTTCTTGCCTGGAGACTCCCACGGACAGAGGAGCCTGGCGGGCTAGAGCCCATGGGGCCCCAAAGAGTCGGACACGCTGAAGCGATTTAGAACGCAGGCACTCACACTTGTCAGTAACGCGTCTGAGCTCTCACCACGGGCGGGGCAGGGCTCTTAGCAGTTACGTTGATTAGTTTCCTTTGTCCTCACAACAGCCCTAGAAGGTAAGAACTATTTTTATCTACATTTTACAGATGAGGAAACTGGGGACCAACCGCAACGGTTGAGAAACTGGTCCAAGGGCACAGAGCTAGCTAATGATACAAGTATGCTTGGGACTCTGAGCTGGGATGTGTTTTCACCTGAAGCAACCCTTTCTCCTTCCAGGAAGTCTGCACTCAGACCTTTGATCTTAGCACGGATGCTTCTTAAGTCTCTGTCCATGGCATGCCAGATCAGACACACAGCCCAGGACGCCGCTGTCTCCGCTGGCGTTCTCTTGCCTGCACTGTCGGGTGCCCTAGCTCTCTGCCTTGCCGTCTAGCTGGTTCTGTGTCAGTCTGTCACACACTGGACTGGGGGCTCCAGAGAGGCAGAAAACCATCCCCTCATGGTTCTCGCAGCCTCAGGAGCCAGAAAGACAGAACCGAGTTCCCTCTCAACTGACTTCCCTTTTATTCTGTGTAAGTTAGCCTCATTCCCTACCTCCCCATATGTCTCACTGGTCTGAAACTTTGCCCTTGACTCATTCCTCGCCTCCAGCCCCCACACTGCATCAGGCACAGACTCCACTCGGCAATGTCTTCAGGCAGCTTTCAGCTTTCTCACTTCCTCCTCATTCCCACTGGCTCAACTCACATCCTTCACTCCCAGACAGTATACCAACACTCCCAGTATATTTTCTCCTCTCTGGTCCTACAGACACCACCCACCTGCCTGCCTATGTCTGGTGGGTCTTTCTCAAGCACTGCTCTGACTTCATACTGCCCACCCTCAAGAACCATCACTGGCTTCCTGCTTCCTTCCACCTCCACTGGAAACTCTTCAGGCCAGTCTTTCAGCCCTGCCATCAGTCTGCTCCCTCCCTCCCTGGTCAGTCTCATCTCGAGTTTCCCCAGGGTTCAATTTCTACTCTGTGCCTGGGTTTACAGCTCCTGTCCTCTCTTTTTCTGGATTTACCCACCTCCTATCCCCAAACCAAATTCTATCCATTTCTTATCTATATGTGTATTAGTCACTAGTCATGTCCAACTCTTGGTGACCCCATAGACTGTAGCCCACCAGGCTCCTCTGTTCACGGAATTCTCCAGGCAAGAATACTGGAGTGGGTTGCCATTTCCTCCCCCAGGGGATCTTCCTGACTTATGGATCAAACCCAGTCTCCTGCACTGCAGGCAGATTCTTTACCATTTCTTATGTATGGCATGCCATAAAAGATTAAGCAAGAGGGTTACTGTGGAGCCGAGAGGCTGGCCGTCAGATAACCTAGGTTTAAATTCAGCTCTGCCATCAGCAAGCTGGGGGACTTTCAAGAAGTCACTCCTCTCTGAGCCTAGGTTTCACATCTTTAAAATGAAAATAATAATAGTAACTGCATTGGAAGGTTCGGGTTTCCTTCAGCTGCCTTAGCACTATATCTGGCAAATAATATGTGTTCCTGACTTTAAATATCATCTATATGCCACTGACTCCCAAATTCCTCCCACCAACTTCAGACTTGTATATCAGCTGCCTACTCAACATGTCAAACAGACGTCTCAAACCACCAAGTCTGAAGCTGCATTCCCTATTCCTGTTCACCCCCATACCTGCTCCTCTCCTGTTCTCTGCCAACCCCTCCATCCTGTTACTCGGGCCAGAAACCTGGGTGCCATTCTCTACACCTCTTTCTCTCACCCTCTACTTCCCATCTGTCTGGTGACCGCCCAGCTCTGCCTTCAGAATCCAACCAGAGCCCAGCATCTCTCTCCTGGATTCCTATACTGCCTTCTCTATCATCTTCCCACCTCTCTCCTCACTTCCCACAATCTACTGTCAGCACGGTTGTCAAAGGGAATGAGAATGTCCTCTGATCAGAGCATCTCCGTGGCTTTCCATCTGACTCAGAGGAAAATCCAAGGACCCCACAGCAGCCAGAAGGTCTTGTGTGCTCTGCCTGCCTCCTGACCTTGCTAACTCTGGCATTTTCTTTCCCTGGATACTTGTGTGGTTCATTCCTTCACCTCCTTCAAATTTTATTTAAATGTCACTTTTCAGTGAGGTCTACCCTCTTTAAAATTGCAAGCGACCCCACCTTTTCCTCTGCTCAATTTTTTCTTTTTCTTTTTGCTGTATGTTTAATACTTGCTGCCCTCCAATGCACTATATACCATTGGCTTACTTATTCTGCCTGCTGCTGTTTGCCTGTCTCCCACTCATATCTCCCTACTCCCATCCCCACTGGAATGTAAGTTCCCAGGGACAAAGGCCTTTCAATGAAGCATATCCCCTGGCACATGGAGGGCCTGCCATACATCCTGGTAGAATCCAATGAGAGGATGAATAATGGCTGGTATTGTTCCGGGGGCAGAGTACAGAAACACTTCTCATGGTGTCTCGCTCTTCCCTGTGATGAGCGAGGGGAATCTCACTCATGCCTGGGCTTTATCATTTCATCTGGGCTCCTGCTCCAGCCCTGTAAATCAGTTCCTTTTATTCACTGCTAGAATCCAACTCTCTCTCTCAAGGGAGCACTTATCCCAGTTTCCAAGTATTTTCACAGGCAGGTGTTTGGTCTCCTGAAGGCACTGGGATCATTCTAGCCTGGGCTGCCAGTCCAAGACACTTAGCCCTCAGGAGCAATGACAGACCTTTCATTCGGGTGTCAGAAGTGTGCGGCAGCCTGCTCTGAGCCTGGCAGCCTGCCTGGCAGGGACCTTCTTATCCAATCTGATGCTTGTGCTCCCAAGGTTTGTTCAGCACCAGGGTCAGCTCTCAGAGCCCAGCATCCTGGAAAGAGAACATGGCACCCTGTCTAAGGAGCCTGATGAACCTGGCCTCTTTGAAAGGCTAGGGGTTTCCCCACATTCCTGACCGGTCTCAGCCACTGCAGACAAGCCAGCAGGGACAAGGCCAGTGGCACTGGGCTGTATGACACGTGGCATAGGCCTACGTGGCTTATGGCTCTCCCAGTGGGGGCAGAGGGTTCATAGCAGCTGTGGCCACATCCGAGCAGGACCCAGACCTGGGAAGTATGAGCCCCAGAGGAGGGGGCCCTGTTCCTTTTCTAGAGAGAGGCCAGCACTCCGCAGCACTCCAGGCCTGGCCAGATAGGTTGTGGCTTGTCCTGCCACACACGGGGCTTTCCCCTCAACTCCACTTGTCTCAGCATGCCTCTTCCTTCCTGCCTTGTCTCCATTCCTTCAACACTCCAGTCTCAATTTTTTTAAACTAAAACTATCCACACTAACTCCAAAAATAATTTGGCATTTTTATTGGGATCACACTGAAAGTATAGAGTCCTCAGGGAGCTGGGCATCTGTCCCACCCACTCCCCATCCACTCCCTGAAGCCTCTCTCAGCCTGTCTAACCTCTCCTCCTCCAGCCAGCCCCTCCTCATCCCTGCCCTCCCCATGGGCTACAGGCTGGGGAGTGGGGTGACTGACTCTCTTCACTGTCTGAGGTTGGGCTCACTAAGGCTGTGCTTCCGGGGTAGATGGGGAAGAGCACAGGAATGAGGGCAGGAAAGGGACGGAAGCCCAGAGAAGGTGTGACTCCTCCAGGGAGCTTCTTCTTGGCCCCAGAGAGGCTCTAAAGTGAGAGTTAGAAGTGAAAGTAGGCAGTGAGTGGGGCTTGGGGTGGGACACCACACAGTTAGCCATTTCCATGTCCCCATCACCAGGTAAGAGTCAGTCTTCCTGCTCAGGGAAGCCCCGTGCATCCCTCCTAATCCGTTCCTCTGTGGACTAGAGGACCCTGCATGGGGCACCCGCTGGTCCCATGCATTTCTTCCTATTTTACTAATACGTGTGTGTCCCTAAATCATATATATCACTGTTTACGCATGCTTTGATGCTTCATATTAATACTCCATATGGTGTCTGTGCTTTCACATTTTGCAGTGTTGAACTTGAGAGTCACGTATGTGGACAGGTGCCAATGCAGTTCTTTGCTTTTACCATTGTGTGCTATTCTATACAGTGACTATGCTACAACTGACAAAAAGAAGAGTAGGGTCTTTGAAGTTGGACTGTCTGCCAGGTTGGTCAAGGTAACTGCCCTTAATCAGTCTAGGCCACTACCATCTCGAAAATGGGACATCTATGGACCTCCTCTTAGAGCTGGGACAGGGATTAAATGAGAAAATTCATTCACGACTCACAGTGGTGTGTGACGAGGATGGTGAACCTCCCAGCGAGGAGGCCAGTGTCTTGGTCATCGGTGTCTTCAGCAATAAATAAACTCCTCCTCTTTCCCATGGTCTCCACCCTGCCCGAGAGCCCCACTGCTTCTAATCCTGACGCCCTGGAAAGGCGACCTGAGGCTGCCTACTGGGCATCTCAGTGTTCATGCGGATGGAACTCCAACTCTGTCAGGCTAATGGTAGTCACGATGATTTATAAAACTAGGAAACAGGCTGCACAGGTACAGTGAGAGCCAGGGGTGGGGAGGAGAAGGAAAGACCCAGGCAAATGTCCAGGCAGGCAGAAGCCTCCACAATGAGACGCCTGAGCCAGGGCTGCTGGATTCCCCTGCTCACTCCTCTGTGGGTCTGCGTGACAGTCAGAGCCTTGACCCAGTCCAGGCTTCCTGGGGGTCCTGGTTGGGCCTGAGGAGCGATTTATTGCTGAGGGTGTGGTGCAGGAGGCTCAGAGGGCTTTTGGGGTGATCACATCTTCACAGAAGGCCACTTTCCGTCTCTGCCATCACTTGGAGACAATTAAATATTTTCACCAGGAAAGGCTTTGAAATGTACCTCCCCCCTCCACCCATGGATGGGCGGGCCTCCATAAATGCGAAGGGGCGTGGCACAGCTATCAGGTCAGAGAGTGCCAGTGGACACATGGCTGTGGGCCCTGGCTCCGCCCCTCTTCCTCTCCTTCCAGGACCTGTGGGGGGTGGTGGTCACTGGAGCACAGACCAACACACACAAATGCCTGCTCTCACGGATCTTACAGAAATTAGCCAGGTCACGTGAGGGTTATGATGAGGATGGGGAATCAACATCAAGGGAAATGAACTGGAGCCAGCAGGATGGTTGAACTGCTCTAGGAAAACAAAAACACCGAAACGAACTTGTCAGTCCCTAGAACTGTGCCAGATTTCTGTGCCAAGAGGCCAAGGTTACCCTGGTCGGACTTCTTGGTTTTGGAGCTATGTTAGAGACTGCTTAGTCTAGATCATCTGGCAAACAGCTGGTGCTCAGTCATTTTAATATTCTTCTCCACATTTACTTCCTTGTCTGCTGCAAGGGATCACCAGCATATCTGAGTCATTAGAACTCCTCAGCATCAGTGTATTTCAGAGGAGCTACAAAACCCTTCTTCTTTCCACCTCCACTCAGTAAGAATTCCAGATTAAATACATTAATAGCTGGCAGGCTAAGGGTGGCCTTCATCTTGTCTGCAAACAGAGCAAGGATAGAGAGGTAAGTTTGATCTTGGAAAGCCTGTTTACCCCAGGTAAGGGAATGGTTCAAGTTTTCAACAGTATCATGCAGGTAACTGAAAAGTCATTCCTGCTAAGTCCAAGTAATATATTTCTTCTTCCTGACTGCCGCATCAATCAGGATAGGCTAGGTTACGCTGCAATGACAAATAGCCTCAAACTCAGTGGTTTAAAACCGCAAAGCTTTGTTTCTCCCACATGGAGCTGCTGGGGCTCTTTCTGTGGCTGGAGGTTCTGAGTCACCCTCACTCTGGGAACCAGGGTAATGGACCAGTCAGTCATCCTCTGGAATATTGCCAAGTTCTGGGCTCCAGGAACTAAGAGTTCTCAAGGGTTTCTCACCAATAACTAAATGTTTGAATCTGGTTTGACAAACTTTACTCCCACTGCCAGCTCAGAACTGATTGTTTGGCACCTCACCAACCCCAAGGGAGCAAGAAGAGTGGCCCTCTTGAGTGCTTAGGGGCAGCAAGCCAGAAATGCTCGGAGAAATTGATGCTGAAACTAACTTTCCTTTCCGTCCAAGTCTCAGATTCAGACATCTTGCTAGTCTGGTTCTAATTAGTTAGGATGCCAGTGTTTTGACCTTGCCAAGTTCAAAAGCAATTTAGAAGGAAAAAAGCTCCATTGACTTGAATAGCATCCATTAGCTTAGGGAAAAAATTATGCAAGTCATAAATTATTTTTATCTGCTTGCTGACACTGTATCACGTAAAGACATCTTCCTTTACTGAAAACCAAGAAGACTGATACATATATAGCTCCTATAATTCCACAGTCTTATTTGGGTAACCAATAACAAAACTGAGTAGAAAAAGGACATTTCAAACTCTTTGATCGTGAATTCTACTTTACCAAAGTAGAACCAAAAGCCTGGAAAGATTAAGCAACTTTCCTAAAGTCACACAGCCAAAGATTGCCATGTTACATTCCACTTCTGTATTGCTAAATAGCAAGATGCTCATTAGAAATAATTCTATTCTGTCCCCTGGGGACAAAAGATCCCTTGAAGGTAAGAGAGAGGCATCTCTTCCCACAGGTGCCCTGCTCTGGAATCCTCCTAGATTCAGAGGTACCAGCACTTCCAGCCAATTTGGTGAGGTTGATGAGATCCTGCGTGGGTCTGGCAGCTGAAGTTCGCGGTCATCTGGGGAAAGGCAGCCTGGCACTAGATCTCTTCTTTAATCCCAGTACACAGGAGCAGCAGGGCATGTGCGCACACACACACACACACACACACACACACACACACTTCATGGCTCCCAAGTACTTACTATTCAGCCTCACACTGGAAATTCCCAACCATTCATCTGTGTTTTTCTGCCTGGCCTCACCCTTTTGGGGAATGTACAGAGGACACAGGAGAGGCAAAGGGGAATAACAGCAAAGGGCAGAGGGTGAGAGGGCTGCCAGTAGCTGTCGCCCAAAGGACCCTGCAAGCCTAGGTGGGGTGGAGGTAGGCTGGCCTGGTGCGGAGGGCTCTAAAACTCTGGCTAGGTGCCAAATCCCCTAGTTTGGAAGGCAGGGCAAGGCAGGGAGGGAAAGAGAGGAGAGGAAGGAGGGAGGAAAGAGGTAATGGCTTGAAAGTGCAGACTCTCAGCAGGACTGAAGTGGGGCTCGGGAGTCTCTACTTTTGACAATCTGTAGCTCACAATTTTAGAAACGGTGGTTAAGATTCAAGTCCTGGAGAAAGACTTCAGGTTCCAGTTCTGCCGCTTACAGTCTCTTTGACCTTAAGCAGCTCCCGTGGAATTTGAAAACCTTACTCTCATCACCTGCAGGTGGAAGCCCTGGTACGTAAAGAATTTAGTGTATTGCCTGGCATGTGGTAAACACTGAATAAACAACGGCTATTTTAATAGCAACAATAATATTACTATTATTATAATATGATAATAATATTATAACATAATAATATTCATTGGAAGGACTGATGCTGAAGCTCTAGTACTTTGGCCACCTGATGTGAAGAGCCAACTCATTGGAAAAGACCCTGATGCTGGGAAAGATTGAGGGCAGGAGGAGAAGGGGATAACAGAGGATGAGATGGTTAGATAACATCACAGACTCAGTGGACATGAATTTGAGCAAACTCTAGGAGACAGAGGAGGACAGGAGGAGCCTGGCATGCTGCAGTCCATGGGGTTGCAAAGAATTGGACATGACGTATTGACTGAACATCAACAGTGATAATAATATAAATAATAATATTATGTTATTAGTAATAGTATATTATATCTCAGAACCCTGATCACTCTATCAAAGCTTTCAGAGGCCTCAGGTGGCTCAGATGGTAAAGAATCTGCCTGCAATGTGGGAGACCTGGGTTTGATCCCTGGGTTGTGAAGATCCCTGGAGAAGCGAACGGCTACCAACTCCAGTATTCTGTCCTCGAGAATCCCGTGGATCATATAGTCCATGGGGTCGAAAAGAGTCAGACACAACTGACTGACTTTCAGTTTCAAACTTTCAGATCTCCATCAAACTCTGCACTAATTGTGGGGAATCACTTTAGCTAAAGTTGAGCTCCACAACTGAAACAGAAAAAAAATCAAACCCCAAATCCCTAGGGAGTTGATCTGGACTGAAGGAGAATAAAAATTTCTTTTGCTCTCCATTTTCTTCTGGAACATGAAGAGCTTAACCTTATCTGAGAATGTGATGAAAAATCAGGGACAAATATTTTCATTTCAAAGACACTGCTGGTGTTGCATGTTGCTGAAAGGGTGGTGTTCACGTGTTGAGGGGATATGACTTTGCCTCCAGCTCCTTCCTGGGTGTGGGAACGGGCAAAAGCAGGAAGGACTGGACTTGGAGTGGAACAGGAATGCTAAGTGTGTGTGCTAAGGGCAGTACTAGAATTTGCAGGGACTTCCCTGGTAGTCCAATAGTTAGGACTCTGGGCTCCCACTGCAGGGCGCATGGGTCCTATCCTGGGTCTGGGGAGTAAGATCCCACAAGCTGAGTGGCGAGGCAGCAATCTCAGATTCTTGCAGAAGCTTCAAACCCAGATGTCTATGGGGCCCGCCAGGTGGTGAAATGAGGGAAGCTGCATGTAAGAAAAATTAAGGGCCCACCATATGTTGTCTTTCCTGGTCCCGCTTTTGATGAAGACTTGGGCTCAGAAGAAAATGTCCTCTCTATGAGAAAAACAAGAGAAGGGTGATGATAAATGGCAATTGACATGGCCATTGGAATCCAGAGCACCATGAAGTGGAAGGGGTGGTAGAGAACGCAGGACTGTCACCCTGGCCTGCTCCATTGCAAGGGGCAGCCACGGCTCAGGCCCTACCCACCATCATCTTGGGGATGACAGCACACAGTGGGGCTGAGACCTTTCGAATCACTTAAGAGAACCTAGAAAAGTGGGCTGGTGTGTTTAATTTCCTGTTTCTTAAGTGTTGCCTCTAATTAAAAAAAAAAAATTCCATGTAGACATCAAACCTAAAATGCCTCTAATGCAAAACATTCTGATATTTAATAAACTACTAGTAGAGAACAAAAGATCTGTCAATTAAACTGTGACAAGTCATTGACTGTAAGACACATCTCGATTCCAAAGGTATTACAACGTGAAAAAAGAACTGTGTATCTAAGAATCCATGCAATTATTTGTCCATTCACTCAGTCATATCCAAATCTTTGAGACCCCATGGACTGCAGCATGCCAGGCTTCCCTGTCCTTCACTGTCCCCTGGAGTTTGCCCAAACTCATGTCTGCTGAGTGGGTGATGCCACCCAATCATCTTGTTCTCCTCCTCCTGCCAGCATCAGGGTCTTTTCAAATGAGTCAGTTCTTCACATCAGGTGGCCAAAGTATTAGAGCTTCAGCTTCACCATCAGTCCTCCCCATGAGTATTCAGGACCGATGCAATACTGTATAATAAGCTGGACTTGGCCTTTGGCACGTTGCATGGTTTCCAGTCTACACAACTGTACAGAGAAGCTCATGATGCCACCTTGGGCACTGGCAGTTCACACTGAGTCACACCTCTGAGTACCCAAGTCCCTGGGGAAGTAATCCCTCTTTGATCTTTATCTGGACCAGCAGTGAGTTGAGGCTGTAAAGAGGAAAATGAGGCCCAGTTTGATCCCATGGGTCACTAGATCCCTAATGGTGATACCAAGGCCCTCAAGATGGTGGTTTAGTAGGCCTGGGCAGTGGGAGGGGGCAGGGTGGGGGACTTCATAAGGGAATCTAATTCCTGCCAGGGATGGAAGCTGCTGGAAATCTCTCACCTGGTTTTTAAAAATCTTTAAAAAATTTTAAATTTCTTATAGTGGAGTATAGTTATTAACAATGTTGTGTTAGTTTCAGGTGTAGAGTGAAGTCTCACCTGATTTTATGCATGCCTAATGTCACATACCTGGGCAGAGCAGAACTAGGCTAGAGGCTCAGCTGTGCTCACCCCTGTTCCCAGGGCCCCTTCTCCTGCTGCCCCTCTGCCCCAGGGGTCTCCAGTGCTTCCACAGAGAGTCTTTTGTTTATTTGGGCCACACCACCCTGCAGCATGCAGGACCCCAGGGCCAGGGATCGAACCGGTGTTGTCTGCAGCGGAAGCATGGAGTCACATCCACTGGTGCACCGGAGAAGTCCCACTTCCCCAGAGAGTCTTGGCTCCTCCTTTGTTCCATCTTCCCAGAGGCCCCGACTGCTGAGTCTGACCCAGGAAAAACAACTATATTGGACCCACAAAACTTTTCAATTTTATTAGTAAAATATAAAATGGCACAGACATTGGCGATAGGGTTGGAAAAGCAAAAGGATCAACCAACTTCTTCCAAAGCCCTCCCCAAATTGTCTTTATCCCTGTCCTTCTCCAGAGGACCTCACAAAGTCTGTGGAAGGGGGACCGTTGTCCCCGGCCGCATTATCACAGGTGGGAGCCCCATCACAGGAGCCCCATCCCTTGAAGGTTCCCCATCAAGAAGAACCTAAAAAGTGCATTCAGATCTGCTGCCCTCCTCTCTGAGTGGTCAGAGTGCCCCCAACCCGAGCCAGACCCTCATGGGCATGGAGGAGGGCCAGGCAGACAGGGAAAGCTGGCTTCCCTCTCTCTGGACCAGAGCTGTGTGTGCACTCTCTCAGCATCTATCTGCAAAGGAGCATGCCACTTGTACATGGAAGAGCCTGGCCCATGGGAGGCTCCTCTAGTGGGGTGCAAAGAACACCTTCAGAGACCATCAGAGGGAGGTGGGGAGCTGCCACCAGAGACCCTGAAGGGTGGGACTTGAAGGTCCAGCTCTGATGGTGGGGTGCTGGCCAGTCCAGAGAGCCTTCAGCCCCACCCAGGCCTGCCCAACCTTCAGTGCCTAAAAGGGAACCTCTGACGTCATGCCCACAACTTCCCCTCCCCTGCCCATCTCTCCCCACAGGACAGAGTCCCTTTCAGAAACAAACACGGGAACCTCAGGTTTCCATGGTGGACTCTGATCTTATGGAAAACATCATGGAAATTCCTGGTCCTGCCTGTGGTGGGGGCGAAGGGGAGGCAGGAAGAACTCAGAGTGCAGAGGACAGTTTTCAAGGAGTGAGAGGTGGAAGAGGAAACCAGGCCACAGAAAAGAAAGAGAAAACGCTGGACTTGGGTCCCTCAGGAAGAAGTGGAGGAGGAAAGGGTGTGGCTACTGCCTGCAGCTGCTCCCTGGCTCCTTTCTTGGAGCCTGCAGGCCTCTGCTCCTCCTACAGCCTGTCACTTGTGACCTGGTAGGCTGTCACAAGTCGCGGAGGGGTGGGGTGGGGGCAGGACCTCCTGGTCACAGCGTCCATGGATGTGCCTGCCTCATCGATGGTTGAGAGCATCTCTACTGCTGAAGGTTGAGAAGCTGTATCCAGGGTCTGCAGAAAGGGGTCTCTGGATCACCTAGTGATGCCTGACAGGGATAGAGGTTATTGCCACATATCTACCATCCCTCTTCCCTTTCACAGATGAGACACCAAAGGGATGAATGTCTTGATGGACTGGTGAGGGCCTGGGACTAATCTCCCAGCCTTCACATTCATAGTCAATATTCCTTCACAGATGTGGAGGTGGGGGGTGGGGGTGGGGCTGGTGAGGGTGGAATCCAAGCCAGCAGATTTCTTCATCTCTCATTCCCAAAATGCCTGCCCAAGGGCAGAACCTTCGCTGGGAGCAGTCCCAGAAACACCACACTAACCTCATGCAAGAAAAGACAGGTCCCCGCCTGGGGCATGGGGTCTGTACAGGGGCCACGGAAAACTAGCACCGCAGGAGGCCGGGGTGGCTGGCGACCGCAGCGGGACCATGAGACGTGATGAGGTCTGGGGGAGTGGGCAGGAGAGACCTGACCTGAGGCTCATTTGCGAAATGGGATGCCCGCGGTAACACAGGGGGAGTGGGTTATAGGGGCCGGGCATTCAGTAAATAATTGTTCACAGGGGCTGGCATGGTATCTAAGGGACCCTCTAGCCAGCCAACAGCAGAGGGGCATTTTTTGTCTTGGGACATTGGAGTGAGCTGGGGAGGCCACCTGCTCTGTCCACAGTAGGTCACGAATGATCAAGGGTGGCCTCCAGGATCTCAGAGCAGACCCACCCAGATGACCTTGCCTCCTTGCTCCAATCATCCCAGCTTGGTCCAGGCCCTTGGATGAGGGTAAGTGTGAGGATGGGGGACTCCGGGCCGCTGAGTTGAATGACTGGACGGACGCAGGCAGGAGGGGAGCTCACACTGGCACCAGGACGTACGAGTTACTGCCACAGCTCCGGGGGACATAGCAGATCCCTTCCACCACATCCCCCACCATCTTGCGGGGGCAGCTCTGCAGTCTTTGGTAGGCAAACATGCCCACCCCCAGGCAGAAGAGGAGACCGAGGAAGGCCAACAGCCCTACGGCCTGCCTTCGCGTGGCCACCTGGGAGTCGGGCACAGACGTCATAAGGATACCCAGACTCCGGGGGCCTGTGGTGGTGAGAACGGGCTCCTTGGCCTTGGGGAGCTCCTCAGTCTCGGGGGCCCAGCTGCCCGAGGCCAGTGCATCCATGCTGGGGGTCCCTTCAGAGGCTATAGTGACCTCGAAGACACTGGACACGGTGGCCAACCCCAGGAAGGCTTCCGTGTGAGCTGAAGAGGGACTTGTTTCTTTGGACCCTAGAGAGTTCTTTGATGAGTCCTGTACCTTGATTCCCACAGTTAGGCTTCCAGGCCTACTGCTGTCCTCTAAGACAGTGTGGGAAAGAGTCGGGGCCTGGGTGGAGGGGACCAGGGAGGGGAGGGCCTGGGTGGAGGAGACTGGGGTGGNCTGGTCCCATCACTTCATGGGAAATAGATGGGGAACCAGTGGAAACAGTGGCTGACTATAGTTTTGGACTTCAAAATCACTGCAGATGGTGACTGCAGCTGTGAAATAAAAAGATGCTTGCTCCTTGGAAGAAAATCTATGACCAAAGAAGACAGCATATTAAAAAGCAGAGGCATTAGTTTACCAAGAAAGGTCCATCTATTCAAAGCTATGGTTTTTCCAGTAGTCATGTATGGATGTGAGAGTTGGACTATAAAGAAAGCTGAGTGCTGAAGAATTGATGGTTTTGAACTGTGGTGTTGGAGAAGACTCTTGAGATTCCCTTGGACTGCAAGGAGAGCCAACCAGTCCATCCTAAAGGAAATCAGTCCTGAATATTCATTGGAAGGACTGATGCTAAAGCTGAAATTCTGATATTTTGGCCACCTGATGCGAAGAACCAGCTCATTGGAAAAGGCCCTGATGCTGGGAAAGATTGAAGGCGGGAGGAGAAGGGAATGACAGAGGATGAAATGGTTGGATGGCATCACCGATGTGATGGACATGAGTTTTAGTAGGCTCTGGGAGTTGCTGATGGACAGGGAACCCTGGTGTCCTGCAGTCCATGGGGTCATAAAGAGTTTGACATGAATGAGCAACTGAACTGACCTTGCAAGGAAATGTTTGTTCTAGTTTAGTCGCTCAGTTGTGTACAACTCTTTGTGACCCCATGCGATGCAGCATGCATGCCAGGCTTTCTTGTCCGTTACCATCTCCTGGAACTTGTGCAAACTCCTTTGAGTTGGTGATACCACCCAACCATCTTGTCCTCTGTCATGCCCTTCTCCTCCTGCCTTCAATCTATCCCAGCGTCAAGGTCTTTTGTAATGAGTCGGCTCTTCCCATCAGGTGGCCAAAGGATTGGAGCTTCAACTTCAACATCAATCTTTCCAAGGTATAATCAGGGCTGATTTCCTTTAGGATTGATTGGTTTGATCTCCTTGCAGTCCAAGGGACTCTCAACAACTAAACAAGTGATCTCGTTTAGAGACCAGAGAAATTTCTGAGGTTGGTAGTGAAAAAAGTGACTGCTGGAAAGTTAAGTTCCACATTTCTGGAGACTACGCAGGTTGAGAGGATGGATCTTGTTAGAGAAATCAAAACGAAGGGAGCCAGCATATCAGGGGCATGCCAGGTTCGCTGGTGCCTCACAAAATCGAGCACAGTAGAGAGTTCTGAGGAGCGATGAAGGAGAGCATGATGTCAGGGGAAAAGATAACCTCTTTTGATATACTGAATTGCAGTGATGTCTTTAAAGTGGTTATTTTCTGATAGTTCTTTGTTAAAATAATCCACACTTCATATCAGACACCAGTATTCCTCAAGCGGATGTTGTTGTCTTTTGGTCTCTATCACCCTTATTTTTAAGGGACAGATGTATTTCTGTTGGGCATACAACTATCTGATGTACTATTTTCTGCTCCTCTTCCACTTGATTTGTTTTCTCTGAATTTTAATTCATTTCTTCCTTTCCTCCTCCCTCCTCCTTTCCTTTCATCCTTCCTTTCATTTTAACAATTTTTTTTTTTTTGGTATGGTGGTGATTTACTCACTTAAGTCATGACCAGCTCTTGCAATCCCCTGGACTGTAGCCTCCCAGGCTCCCTGTCCATGGGATTTCCCAGGTAAGATTTCTGGAGTGGGTGGCCATTTCCTTATCAAGGAAATCTTCCAGACAGGGATTGAACATGCATCCCCTGCACTGTAGGCAGATTCTTTACAGCTGAGCCTCCAGGGACTTTTTTTTTTTTTTTTTTTTCAGTAATGGGCCCATCAGTTCAGTTCAGTTCAGTCACTCAGTTGTGTCCAACTCTTTGTGACCCCATGAACAGCAAGATACCAGGCCTCCCTGTCCATCACCAACTCCTGGAGTCCAACCCAAATCATGTCCATTGAGTCAGTGATGCCATCCAAACATCTCATCCTCTGTTGTCCCTTCTCTTCCTGCTTTCAATCTTTCCCAGCATCAGGGTCTGTTCAGTTGAGTCAGCTCTTCACATCAGGTGGCCAAAATATTGGAGTTGCAGCTTCAACATCAGTCCTTCCAATGAACCCCCAGGACTGATCTCCTTTAGCATGGACTGGTTGGATCTCCTTGCAGTCCAAGGGACTCTCAAGAGTCTTCTCCAATATCACAGTTCAAAAGCATCAATTCTTCGGCACTCAGCTTTCTTCACAGTCCAACTCTCACATGCATATGTGACCACTGGAAAAGCCATAGCCTTGACTAGACGAACCTGTGTTGACAAAGTAATGTCTATGCTTTTTATATCCCCTCCAGGTTGGTCATAACTTTGTTCCAAGGAGTAAGCGTCTTTTAATTTCATGGCTGCAATCACCATCTGCAGTGATTTTGGAGCCCAGAAAAATAAAATCAGCTGCTGTTTCCACTGTTTGCCCATCTATTTGCCATGAAATGATGGGACCAAATGCCATGATCTTAGTTTTCTGAATGTTGACCTGTTTTCACTCTCCTCTTTCATGTTCATCAAGAGGCTTTTTAGTTCTTCTTCACTTTCTGCCATAAGGGTGGTGTCATCTGCCTATCTAAGGTTATTGATCTTTCTCCCGGCAATCTTGATTCCAGTTTGTGCCTCCTCCAGCCTAGCATTTCTCTTGATGTACTCTGCAAATATGGTAATGATATACAGCCTTGATGTGCTCCTTTTCCTATTAGGAACCAGTCTGTTGTTCTGTGTATAGTTCTAACTGTTGCTTCCTGACCTGCATAGAGATTTCTCAAGAGGCAGG
This sequence comes from Redunca redunca, assembly GCA_006410935.1. Classification (NCBI taxonomy): domain Eukaryota; kingdom Metazoa; phylum Chordata; class Mammalia; order Artiodactyla; family Bovidae; genus Redunca; species Redunca redunca. Next base: position 35,968 of record SJYQ01014265.1, read on the forward strand.
TCAGCTGATCTGGTACTCCCATCTTTTTCAGAATTTTCCACAGTTTGTTGTGATCCACATAGTAAAACGCTTTGGCATAGTCAGTAAAGCAGAAATAGATATTTCTCTGGAACTCTCTTGCTTTTTAATGATCCAGCGATTGTTGCCAATTTGATCTCCGGTTCCTCTGCCTTTTCTAAAACCAGCTTGAACATCTGGAAGTTCACGGTTCACGTATTGCTGAAGCCTGGCTTGGAGAATTTTGAGCATTACTTTACTAGCATGTGAGATGAGTGCAATTGTGCAGTAGTTTGAGCATTCTTTGGCATTGCCTTTCTTTGGGATTGGAATGAAAACTGACCTTTTCCAGTCCTGTGGCCACCGCTGAGTTTTCCAAATTTGTTGGCATATTGAGTGCAGCACTTTCACAGGATCATCTTTAACAATTTGAAAGAGCTCCACTGGAATTCCATCACCTCCACTAGCTTTGTTCGTAGTGGTGCTTCCTACAGCCCACTTGACTTCACATTCCAGGATGTCTGGCTCTAGGTGAGTGATCACACCATTGTGATTACCTGGGTCATGAAGATCTTTTTTGTACAGTTCTTCTGTGTATTCTTGCCACCTCTTCTTAATATATTCTGCCTCTGTTAGGTCCCTACCATTTCTTTCCTTTATTGAGTTCATCTTTGCATAAAATGTTCCCTTGATATCTCTAATTCTCTTGATGACATCTTTATTCTTTCCCATTCTATTATTTTCCTCTATTTCTTTGCATTGAT
>SJYQ01014269.1:0-35756 GCA_006410935.1 Redunca redunca
TTTTTCTCTGGATATATGCCCAGGAGTGGGATTGTAGGGTCATATGGTAGCTCTGTTTTTACTTTTTTAAGGAATTTCCATACTATTCAAGAATGGGGTTTTTCTGAGGAAGGCAGGCTGGATAGTCAGGGACACTTGGTATATTTAAGGAAAGGTTGAAGGAGCTGGGGACTTTAATTCTGAAGAGGGTACGTAAGGGGCATAGTGTCACTATCCACAACTACTTGAGGTGCCTGTAATTGAAAGGGGTAAAACTAATGGCTGGAAGTTACTAGAGGATGGTGTAGTTTCAGTAAAAGAACTTAGGTATTAGAGTTAGCCTAAGATGAGGTAACTTATTTCCATGGGTTGTTTCTCATTGCCAAGAATGGTTGGGTGCCCTCTTCTAAGAATGTATTAGAGAGATCTTGAGTCTCATTTGGGTGAGTCAGAGAAGACTTGTAAGATTTCTCCCAATCCTGAATTTTTCAATTTTTGGTGTATACCATAATACTTTAAACATCTGTAATAACAATCCCCACCTAAATATTTTCTTCACATGTAACTTAATCCATAGAATGCCATGACTGTAATGTATTTTAAAGAGAGATTATATTGTCCAACTTTATTTTAAAGGTTGAGGAAACAGATCCAGAGAGTTTGCTTCTCACTTAAAATTACACACCTAAATAATTATAGAGCTGATATGAACACCCTGTTCATCTGACACCAAATCCAATGCACCATTTACTGATTTTTATCAAGTTTTTATTCATATTGAGTTGGAAGCTGAAGCACTCTGATTTTTTATTTGTTTTATGCCCCTACATTGTTAGAGCCGGAAAGAACCTTAGAGATAATCTTTTTCACTCCCCATCACCCCCAATGTATAGGTGACTGAAACTAAGGTAGAGAAAGAAGTGTTTTAGCCCTAAATTGAAGATAGGCCTAATTTCTTCCTTCAGTCTAAGATTAACAGAACACAACTCTTCATACTGTTTTTCCCAGGCAATAGGTCTTTATGAATAGGCCATTCCCTCCTTCTCATTAAAAATGTGGTTATATTAGAGCTAGTTGAAACTTTGAGAAAAGTTTAGTTTTTGCCATCCAGATTAAATAATAGCTTCAGGTTTTTTTTTTAACCTATATGAACTTACATAATATCAGATAATGTTTATAGAAAGTACTCTGTGTATCAGATATTCTAATTGCTTTCAATATATTCATTTAATGACCTCATTTTTGGCAGATTCATTTGAAAAATGCTAAAGTCTTACTGGGTGCTATGCATCAAGTTATCTTTAAATCTTTTCCGAAACATGGTTGAATGTAACTTAATAAATGATATTTTATTCTGGGTACTGGGTATATAAAGATGATTAAGAGTCCCTGCCTTCAGAGAGCTTCCAGTATAGTAGAGGGACATAGACACATTAAAAAGATATAATTAGAGCACTGGAGTTTTATAGAAACCATAATAGAAGTATGTGTTGGGTATAGCAAGGAATAAAATGAGAAGTGGTAAAACTCAACCTGGGGAGAAAGTTAGAAAAAGACTTCAAAGAGAAGAAAATGCTTAAAAGGTATTCTTTGAGTAGTTGTGTCAGTTCTACATTTTTGTGGTCTTTTATTTTTTTATTACATTTTTGTGGTCTTTTGTCAAATCATGTCCTTCTTAGTGTGTCAGTTTTCTTATTTTAAAATGAAGGGGATTGATTAAGACTAGCAATGTTTTCCAATAACAACTTCTTTCAAAAGAGCAGGTCCAGGTTTATCTGTTCTATATACTAAAGTTTTCAGTTAGACTTTTAAAGGAAAGATTTTGTTACTTTAAAACAAAGGTGGGAAACCTAGATACTAGATGGTTTTTAAAGATTTACCCATCCCAAAGTTAAATTCTCTGAATTTTGTAACCAGAAGTAGACAGGAGGTATGTGCAGCAGCAGAGCTGAATTATCCTTCCAGGACCTGCTCAAATGTTATCTCTGTGAAGCCTTTCCAGGCGGAATTAATCCTGCCTTTCAGTGTATTTCACTGGGACTTAATACATGATCCATTACAGTTCACATCCATCGTATTATAATTTATCTTTTGAATGTGTGATTAAGTACCAGAGGTGGATTTGATTAGAATATTTTGTTGAAAATAACACCTTGAAATAATTGTTTACCAATCTGCATTAAGTAATAGCCTGTGGATTTGTACTTCTCTGTGTAATTTGTTTTAAGCTTTTTTGAAATGTTAATCATACCTCCAGGACATCTAATCTGTATTAATGCTTGATAAGTGTTGATTTCCTTCTCTTCTGGAAGGATTAGGGACTTTTTTTTTTTCCTGTGAAGTAGGCACTGATCTCTGCCTAAGTGGTCCTCTAAGAAGTTGTTAGGGGAAGGAGTGGGAAACATAAGGAAAGACTTTAGTGGTAAAGGTTTGAAATAATGTAGAGAATGAGTTAGGTATACTTAAGAAATACTAAAGAGAGAAGTTATGAGTTCTTGAGCATGAAAATTGTGTAAGTAAAGCAGTATTTTAAGATTAAGCTGCTGCACTCCTAAGTTGCTTCAGTGGTGTCCAACTCTGTGCGATCCCATAGATGGCAGCCCACCAGGCTCCTCTGTCCCTGGGATTCTCCAGGCAAGAATACTGGAGTGGGTTGCCATTTCCTTCTCCAAAGATTAAGCTGCTGCTGCTGCTGCTAAGTCGCTTCTGTGTCCGACTCTGTGCGACCCCATACAGGGCAGCCCACCAGGATCCCTCATCCCTGGGATTCTCCAGGCAAGAACACTGGGGTGGGTGGCCATTTCCTTCTCCAGTGCATGAAAGTGAAAAGTGAAAGTGAAGTTGCTCAGTTGTGTCCGACCCTTAGTGACCCCATGGACTGCAGCCCTCCAGGCTCCTCAGTCCATGGGATATTCCAGGCAAAAGTACTGGAGTGGGTTGCCATTGCCTTCTCCGAAGATTAAGCTAGTAGCAGCTTAATCAGTAGTAGCTAAGATCTACAAGATGAGGCAAGACTGTTTTAAGAGGTAATTATAATTGTGTATTGACTGGTGTAGTGTTTCTCTAATTGATGTGTTCCCCTGTACACTCTTTTTGGCTTTCCTCTTATTAACCCAGTGTTTGCTAGGCTAAAAGTTTAGAATCCAGAGTTCAAGTCTGTTTTGCTCACTTATAGCTTCTTAGATAGTATTTGTGGGATGTATAAATGCTGATATGCCAGACATTTTCATGGAACTCCTGGGAATATTCTGCTAGAAACTTTTTAGATCAAATTTGTATCCTGGCCAATTTAAAAAAAAAACCTCAATTTTCAGAGGAAACAAGTATGAATAGGCAGGTTACAGAGAAAAAACAATGTGTTATACAAATAATAATAATAATATGAATAGTGATATTGTAGTATGTTTAATTCATATAAAAGCTTGTGGCAGTTGGCATATATAAGCATTCAGATGTTAGCCATTATTCTTTTAATATGTTCACAATTATTAAATGATATTTATAGCACTGTAATAGCAAAAAATTGGTGATAACTTTATTGTCCATTCTTTGGCTAAAAATTGTTATTATACCATTCTACAGTGAAAATAGTATATAGCTATAAGGATAGATGGTTTTATATATCAATATGAAGAAATGTCCCATGGTTTACTATTGAATGAAAAAAGCCAGTTGCAAAGCAAAATATATTGTACAATTCCATTTTTGTAAAGAAAAATACCCAGAAAACAACACTTGCCATTATATATTTACCTAAAATATAATTTTCTGTGTTTAGATATGCACAGAAATGATTAGAAATGATATTAAGCAAGCTTATTTCTAGAGAAAAGTAGAGATTTGACTTGAGTTGTTTACTTTTTAGTAATTAAAAAAGATTGATCAATAGACAAAGTATTATTTGTTTCTTGAAGGAAATTTAGATAAGAAAAATTTTTAATTTCCTACAATTATTCCATCCAGCATTAACCACTGGCAATGTTTTTTATAACCTTATTTGTTTTTTGCTATGCAATTGTAATTTATAGTTTTAAAATGGTATATACCATATTTAACAAATGTGTGAACATTTTCTTGTGCTTTTCAATATATTTTGTCTAGTTAAGAAGTCCAAGGTATAGATATATCATAATTTAATCATTAGCATTTTATAGTCTAGATTGTCAGATTTTCTTTAACTTAGAAATCTGTTTATTCTCAGCTGAAGCCTTTGGTGTAGACTCAATCATAATGGATTTGATAGATATGTAGGATAACTTGGTGATCTGGCTTTTTTTCTAGGATATTCTTTTAATTGGGAGAACTAGCAGACAAGAAGATGGTTTGTTCTGGGACTTCCACTGTGATATAGGTCTTATATTCATACTGGTTCCCAGAATGAAGTCAGTCATTAAGCCTATCCAACTCAAAGGAAACTGAGTAGATTATAATTCCTTTCTAGTGTATGTATCTCTCTCTCTCTCTTTTTGTGGCAGGGATGATGGGCTTAGTTATATGGTTGGACTGGAATTAATTTGCAGAAAGGTTGGAAGTTGATTGTAGTTTGAAAAGTTTGCTTGGTATTCTAGAGATGTGTTTATAGAAGTTTTATATTTTCATTACCACCACAACTGATGATCTTTGTTCTCCTGATAATAACTGGTATTTGTTGGATTCTTACTAGGTACTAAAAATTTTATATAATACCTCATTTAATCTTTATAGTAACCCTATGCTAAATACTGTTTTATGAGAATGTGCTACTGAGCAAGTACTGAGCACTAACTAGGCTGTAAATGAATTGTGTTCTCTCATTTGGTTCCTTTTAAGCAAAGTTCTTATCGTGGCAGATAAGGTCTAAGTACCTCCATTTTTTGGTTCTTAACTTTCCAGTTTACCGTCTGTTAATATGGTTTTGTGCTACTTTTCTTGGCACATGCTATACTGTTTGGTCAAACATTACCTCCTCTGTGAACCTGTTAACTCTTTGTTCAGTCTTCCCCTCCCACATGTGAGTTATTTACACTCTTGTGTGCCCCTGTAGCAATTTTTTCAAGGTATTTCGTAATTTTGTAAGTACTCCTTTGTCTTTCCCTTCTATTATGCTGAAATTTTTGTAGATAGGGACTTTATTTGAGTCTTTGTATGCCTTCTTTTCTGTTATTGATAAATCAACTGTCTATATGCCTAAGGCCCAATTCTCTGCTTGTGAACTAGATCTCATCCCCTCTTTATTGTTCCCAGCCACCAGTTCTACCAGTTGTTCCCCTTTCACTCTGCATCATCAGTTTCCCCCTTTTACTTCATTCCCATGAGCATACAAATATGCTGTAATTGTTCCTGTCTTTGGGAAAAATGTTTGCTTACTCAGATCCCCTTGGATCTGTGCTCTTCCAGCTGCTCAACTTTCCATTTCCTGGATAGCAGAGCTTGTTAAAAGAGTTATTCAAAATTTGCAGTTCATCTACTCAATTTATTTCTTGAACTTAGACTGGGCTTTTGCCACTTTGTTATTGAAAATAGCTATTTTCAAGATCACCAGTAACTTTTATAATTGGTTAGTTATCAAGTTCTTATCTTATTTGACCTTTCAGTATCTTATGGCACAGTTGATCATTTTTTTCCTTCTTGAGATGCTTTTTTTTTCAGTTGGCTTCCAGGTCAACACTGTTCTTAGTTCTCTTTCTGCCTCATTTGCAAGATTTCTCCTTATCTCCTTGACCTCTAAATTTTGGAGTGCCTCAACTGTCTGCCTTTGCTCCCTGTCTTGTGGCTTTAAATAGCACCCGGTATTTAATAATTTTACTTAGGTCCCCCCATACTTTTTCTTACAGTTTTATTTTTCTTCATAGCAGTTAATTTTAGTGCCATTTGTTATACTGTATATTTACTTGTTCATAAGAGCAAGGACTTTGTTTTGTATATTACTGTGTCTCCATTGCCTAGAATGGTACATTTCTCATTGCCTTGCTTCCATCTCTGACCCCTTCATCCTTTTCTTCTCTGGCATGATTGTTATATAAGGATATGTTTTTCAGTCTTCCTTTTTAAAAATAATTTTCTTTCCTGTTTTCATTTCAGATAAAAAAATTCTTTTTTAAGGAATAAAACCGAATAGATACCCTTGAAGCATTTTGGATACTGCTCCCTCTTATTGCATTCCCTACCCTCTTTTTCCAGTGTTAACCGTTATCTGAATTTGATATATATACCATTCCTAAGTATATTTTTATACTTTTTATTAAATATACATTTATCTATAAGCAGTATGTGGTATTGTTTTCACATGTTTTAAGATACATAACTAGAAATTATGTCACATTGTATGTCTCAACTTTTTTTTTGATTTAACACTGCTTTTGAGATTTGTTCATACTGATAAGTGTAATACTAGTTATTTGTGTTAAATTATGTTTACTACCTTGTGTGAATATTTTGTAATTTGTTTGTTTTCCTACCACTGATCATAGATTATTCCCAATTTTCTGTTGTATTGTTTTCTGAGTATGTCACAATTTTATCTTTTCTCTGATTGTTATACATTTATTTCCAGTGCTTCAGTGAACATTTTTATATGTAACTCCTTGTGTACACATTTGAGAGTTTATTTATGTACCTATAAGTGAAATGACTAATTTTTAACTTTAGAATAGATATTGCCAAAGTACTGTTCTAATTGGTTGTACTATTTACATTTATTCCAGAGTTCCTGCTTCTGTATATTATTATCAATTCCTGATACCATTAGAATTCTTTTTTATTTGAGTATAATGGCTTCTTGGGTGGTGAAGTGGTAAAGAATCCTCCTGCCAATGCTGGAGACTCAGGAGACATGGTCCTCCAGAAGGTCCCCTGGAGTAGGAAATGATAAACCGACTCCAGTATTCTTGTCTGGGGAGTCCCATGTACAGTGGAGCCTGGTGGTCTTATAGTCCATAGGGTCGCAAAGAGTTGAACACCACTGAGCGACAACATGCACACATATGCACACACAGTTGCTTTACAATGTTGTGAATCATCTATACATATATTCCCTCCTTTTTGGATTTCCTTCCCATTTAGGTCACCATACAGCATTGAGTAGAGTTCCCTGTTCTATATGATCGGTTCTCCTTAATTATCTATTTTATACATGGTGTATGTATATCAGTCCCAATCTCTCAGTCCTTCACACTCCACCCCCTTCACCCCTTAGTATCCATACATTTATATTCTGTGTCTGTGTCTGTATTTCTGCTTTGCAGATAAGCTTATCTATTCCCAGGTGGTGCTAGTGGTAAAAGACCCAGCTGCCAGTGCAGGAAACACAAGGGATGCGGGTTGGATCCCTGGGTCAGGAAGATCCCCTGGAGTAGGAAATGGCAACCCACTCCTGTGTTTTTGCCTGGAAAATTCTGTGGACAGAGGAGCCTGGCAAACTACAGTTCATAGGGAGGTCACAAAGTGTCAGACACAGCTGAGCGACTAAGCACACACATTCCATTTTTCTAGATTTCACATATATGCGTTAATATACGATGTTTGTTTTTCTTTTTCTGACTTGCTCCACTCTGTATGACAGTCTCTGTATCCTTCCATGTCTCTGCAGATGGCACGGTTTTGTTCTTTTTTTATGGCTGAGTAATATTCCATTATATGTAATGTGTGTGTACACACACACACACACACACACACATCCACACTTCTTCTTTGACTGTTGGTAGACAGTTTGGTTGCTTCCATGTCCTGGCTATTGTAAATAGTGCTGCAGTAAATATTGGGGTACATGTATCTTTTTAAATTATGGCTTTCTCCAGGTATATGCCCAGGAGTGGGATTGTTGGATCATACAATTGTTGGATCATAGAACAATCATGTTCTAGTTTTAGGTTTTTTAAGGACCTTCCATGCTGTTTTCCATAGTGGTTATATCAGTTTACATTCCTGCCAACAGTGTAAGAGGAATCCCTTTTCTCCACACCCTCTTCAGCATATATTGTTTGTAGATTTTTTTGACTATGGCCATTCTGACCAGTGTGAGGTGATAGCCCATTGTAGTTTTGATTTACATTTCCCTAATAATTAGTTATGTTTAGCATCTTTTTATGTGTTTGTTTGCCACCTATATGTCTTTGGGAAAAAAAAAATTATTAGGTCTTCTGCCTGTTTTTTGATTGTATTATTATTATTTTTTTATATTGACCTGCATGAGCTCTTTGTANTGTTTGTTTTTCTTTTTCTGACTTGCTCCACTCTGTATGACAGTCTCTGTATCCTTCCATGTCTCTGCAGATGGCACGGTTTTGTTCTTTTTTATGGCTGAGTAATATTCCATTATATGTAATGTGTGTGTACACACACACACACACACACACACACACACACATCCACACATCTTCTTTGACTGTTGGTAGACAGTTTGGTTGCTTCCATGTCCTGGCTATTGTAAATAGTGCTGCAGTAAATATTGGGGTACATGTATCTTTTAAAATTATGGCTTTCTCCAGGTATATGCCCAGGAGTGGGATTGTTGGATCATACAATTGTTGGGTCATAGAACAATCATGTTCTAGTTTTAGGTTTTTTAAGGACCTTCCATGCTGTTTTCCATAGTGGTTATATCAGTTTACATTCCTGCCAACAGTGTAAGAGGAATCCCTTTTCTCCACACCCTCTTCAGCATATATTGTTTGTAGATTTTTTGACTATGGCCATTCTGACCAGTGTGAGGTGATAGCCCATTGTAGTTTTGATTTACATTTCCCTAATAATTAGTTATGTTTAGCATCTTTTTATGTGTTTGTTTGCCACCTATATGTCTTTGGGAAAAAAAAAATTATTAGGTCTTCTGCCTGTTTTTTGATTGTATTATTATTATTTTTTTATATTGACCTGCATGAGCTCTTTGTATATTTTACAGATTAATCCTTTGTCAATTGCTTCATTTGCAAATATTTTCTTCCGTTCTGAGGATTGTCTTTTTGTCTTGTCTATCAAAAGCTCTTAAGCTTAATCAGGTCCTGTTTGTTTATTTTTGTTTTTATTTTCATTACTCTAGGAGGTGGATTGAAAAAGATTCTGCTGTAATTTGTGTCAAAGAGTGTTCTGCCTATGTTTTCCTCTAAGAGTTTATAGTGTCTGGCCTTACATTTTGGTCTTTAATCCATTTTGAGGTTTTGGGGTTTTTTTTGTATGGTGTTAGGAAGTGTTCTGTTTTCCCAGCACCACTTGTTGAAGAGATTGTCTTTTCTCCATTGTATATTCTTGCCTCTTTTGTCACAGATTAGGTGGCCATAGGTGCATAGGTTTATCTCTGGGTTTTCTGTCCTGTATCATTGGTTTATGTTTTTGTGCAAGTACCATACTGTCTTGATTACTGTAACTCTGTAGTGTAGTTTGAAATCAGGACTTTCCTGGTGGCCCAGATGGTAGAGAATCTGCCTGCAATGCAGGAGACCTGGGTTCAGTCCCTGGGTTGGAATGATCCCCTGGAGAAGATAATGGCAGTCCACTCCACTATGCTTGACTGGAGAATCCCATGGACGGAGGAGCCTGGCAGCCTGTAGTCCATGGGGTCGCAAAGAGTAGGACACTACTGAGTGACTTCTACTTTTACTTTACTTTGAAATCAAGAAGGTTGATTCCTCCAGCTTTGTTTTTCTTTCTCAAGATTGCTTTGGCTATTGGGGATCTTTTGGGTTTCCATACAGATTATAAAATTTTTTGTTCTAGTTCTGTGAAAAATATCATTGGTAATTTATAAGGATTGCATTGAATCTGTAGATTTCTTCAAGTAGTATAGTCATTTTCACAACTTTTATTCTTCCAAGAACATGGTCTGTCTTTCCATCCGTTTGTGTTGTCTTTGATTTCTTTTCTTTTCTTTTTTCTTTAGAGTTTAGACATTTTATTTCTGTATTTAATAGATTCTTTAAAGTAAAATCCATATTTCACAGATAAAATTATTTTTAAAATTTATTTTTATGCAGTTTTAAGAATTTATTTATTTGTTAATTGAAGGATATTTGCTTTATAGAATTTTGTTGTTTTCTGTCAAACCTCAACATGAATCAACCATAAGTATACACATATCCCCTCCGTTTTGAACCTCACTCCCATCTCCTTCCCCATCCCCCCCAACCAGGTTGATACAGAGCCCCTGTTTGAGTTTCCTGAGACATACAGTAAATTCCTGTTGGCTATCTATTTTACTTATGGTAATGTAAGTTTCCATATTACTGTCTCCATACATCTCATCCTCTCCTCCCCTCCCCATGTCCGTAAGTCTGTTTTCTATGTCTGTTTCTTCATTTCTGCCCTGCAAATAAATTCTGAAGTACCACTTTTCTAGATTCTGTATCTATGCATTAGTATACGATATTTATCTTTCTCTGATTTGTCTTTGATTTCTTTCATCAATAGTATATAGTGTTCTTTCCTTTTTAAAAAAAAAAATTTATTTACTGGCACAGGATCTTCATTGTATTGTGTGGGATCATCCACTGTGGACTCCATTTGTGGTGCTTGGGCTCAGTAGTTGCAGTGCATGGGCTTAGTTGTGGCGTGACATATCAAATCTTAGTTCCCTTGCCAGGAATTGAACATGGCAGGAATCATGTATTGCAAGACGGGTTCTTAACCTCTGGTGCAGCATGGAAGTCCACATGTGGTGACACTGAAACAAGAAGTTAAGGTGGGCACCTGTCACCCATGGGAAAGCTGCATTCTGTGGTTTTGGGTGTGCCCAGATCCTTGCCCCAGAAGGGGACTGCCCCATATTGGGTGCCATAAGCTGACCAGGGTTCTTGGCCTTCCCCCACCAATAGAAATTGACAGACCAGAAATTCAGGTGAGATTTTATTGGAGCTCTTGGACTGGGCACAGGAGGGTCATATAGTTTTCTGAGTACAGGTCTTTTGTGTCTTTGGGTAGGTTTATTCCTAGGTATTTTGTTCTTTTTGATGCAGTGGTAAATGGGATTGTTTCCTTAATTTTTCTTTCTGATCTTACATTGTGAGTATATAGGAATGTAAGAGGTTTTTGTGTGTTAATTTTGTGTCCTGCAACTTTACCAGATTCATTGATTAGCTCTAGTAGTTTTCTGGTGGCATCTTTAGGATTTTCTGTGTGTAGTATTGGGGCTTCCCTGGTAGCTCAGTTGGTAAAGAATCTGCCTGCAATGCAGGAGAAGATGCTGGTTCGATTCTTGGGTTGGGAAGATCCGTTGGAGAAGAGATATACTACCCATTCTTGGGCTTCCCTTGTGGCTCAGCTGGTAAAGAATCCACCTGCAATGCGGGACACCTGGGTTCTATCCCTGGGTTGAGAAGATCCCCTGGAGAAGAGAACAGCTACCCACCCCAGTATTCTGTCCTGGAGAATTCTATGGACTTATACAGTCCATGGGGTTGCAGAGTTGGATATGACTGAGTGACTTTTACTTTACTTCACTTCATATGTAGTATCATGTCAGTTAATATGATGTATCACATTGGTTGGTTTACATATATTGAAGAATCCTTGCACACCTTGGGTAATCCCACTTGATCATGATGTATATGATCCTTTTAATTTGTTATTGGATTCTGTTTGCTAGTATTTTGTTGAGAATTTTTGTGTTTATCAGTGATGATGTTGTTGTTCAGTCACTAAGTCATGTGCAACTCTTTGTGAACCCATGGACTATAGCGTATCAGGCTCCTCTGTCCTCTACTGCCTCCCGGAGTTTGCTCAGATTCATGTCCAATGAGTTGATGATGCTATTGAACCATCTTTTTTTTTTTTCCTATAGAAAGCAGAAAAATAGTTTGTTTCAAAAGATGGCAGAAATAAATTCATCCCCAAAATATTTTGGTATAATATACTTTGGTTCAGTTCTGTGGGACAGATTTTTCCCTTGAACATGTTCTCCTACTGACTGCCCCATGGGAGACTTATTGTCATGTAACAGTTTTTAAACACTTTGCTGATTCTCATGTGAGCAGGCAGGCTCCATCTTCAAATCCACCTGTTCTGAGGAGAGAGTAACATTTTTATTTCTCAGAAAAACACTTTTCATCTCAGAAGAGTACACACACATTTTATAGAAGCAGCACAATTTAGATTAAATAGGCACATCATTTATCAAAATGTAAAAAAGGTAATAGGAAAATATTGCATTATAGAATATCTATATTGCAATATAGAATATCCAAATGTGGATGAACATTTAAGGCAACTGATGGCCACAGTGGGCGAGTCAAGGCAGGTGGTCTGGGTATGGAGGTGATTTTGCATATAGAGAAGTTCTCTCCTTGATCTCAGTGACTGAGTACCAGCAAGGAGGTCTTCTACCTCAAGGCCAATGATACTCAAGGTACCAGATGGTTTCATTTTTCAACTGTGGTCTAAAGAGAGGGTTGGATCGGGCCAGAATTGCAATCAACCAAAAGAGCAGCAAACTGAACAGATGACTAACATAGTGATGATGACTCCCCAGTTGGGACCTTTAGAGATGAACCAGGGCACCAGGAAGCCGACAATGCCCCAGAACATGCCTGAGAGGCATGGCGAGGCTGGTATATGCCACGGTTGCTGTGGGAGGTACAAACCTCTGCCCAGCCACCTTGCTGTGTAGCCATCTTGGCCTGTAATTTTCTTCTTTTGTGTGGTATCTTTCTCTGGTTTTGGTGTCAGGGTGATTGTGGCCTCATGAAACGAGCTTGGGAGTGTTTCTCCCTCTGCAGTTTTTGGAAGAGTTTGAGGTGTTAGATTTTCACTAAATGTTTGATAAAATTCACCTGTGAAGCTATCTGGTTCTGGACTTTTGTTTAGTGGAAGATTTTTAATCACAGTTTCAATTTCATTATTTGTGCTTGGTCTGTTCATATTTTCTGTTTCTTCATGGTTCAGTCTTGGAAGGTTGTACCTTTCTAAGAATTTGTCGTTTCTTCCAGGTTGTCCATTTTATTGGCATGTAGTTCCTTGTAACAGTTTTCTATGATCCTTTGTATTTCTGTGCTGTTTGTTGTATCTTCTCCTTTTTCATTTCTTGTTTTACTGATTTGAGTCCTCTTCCTTTTTTTCTTGATGAGTCTGGTTGAAGGTTTATCAATATTGTTTGTCTTCTCAGAGAACCAGCTTTTAGTTTCATTGATCTTTGCTATTTTTTTCATTTCTATTTTATTTATGCTCTTATCTTTATGATATCTTTTCTTCTAACTTGGGGTTTTGTTTGTATTTTTTTCTCTAGTTGTTTTAGGTGTAAGATTAGATTGTTTATTTGAGATTTTTCTTATTCTTTGAGTTAAGATTATATTGGTATAAAATTCCCTTTTAGGAATTGCTTTTGCCCTTTCTTAATACCATCTTTGTGGTAGTGGCAGTGGTGTCTGCAATCTAGTCACCAACATGCAGCTTTTTGTCCATGCCCGGGAGCTACACACTCTTGAGGTAACTGGTCAGGAGACACTTGCCCAGATCAAGGCTCATGTAGCCTCGTTGGAGGGCATTGCTCCAGAAGATCGAGTCCTGCTCGTGGCAGGGATGCCCCTAGAGAATGAGGCTGCCCTCGGCCAGTGTGGGGTGGAAGCTCTGAGCACTCTAGAAGTAGTTGACTGCATGCTTGGAGGTAAAGTCCATGGTTCCCTGGCTTGTGTTGAGAAAGTCGCCTTAAGAGATCAGACTTTCAAGGTGGCAAAACAGAAAAAGAAGACAACAGGCCAGCCCAAGAGGTGCATGCAGTACAACTGGCTCTTTGTCAATGTTGTGCCCACCTTTGACAAGAAGGGCTCTAATGCCAACTCTTAAGTCCTCTGTAAACTTGGCTTTCTCTAATAAAGCCACTTAGAGCAATTAAAAAAAAAAAAAAGAATTGCTTTTGCTGAATCCCATAGATTTTGGGTTATAAATTTGTTGTCATTTGTTTTGAAGTAATTTTTGATTTCCCTTTTGATTTCTTCCATGATTTCATGGTTATTTGGTAGCATATTTTTTAGCCTCCATGTGTCTGTGTGTGTTGTTTTTTTTAAAAACAGTTTACTTCCTGCAATTGGTTTCTAATCTCACAGCTCTGTGGTCTGAAAAGATGTTTGATGTGATTTCAGTTTTCTTAAATTTACTGAGGCTTGATTTATGACCCAAGATGTGATCTATCCTGGAGAATGTTCTATGTGCACTTGAGAAGAAATTATGTTCTGCTGCATTCTGATGGAATGTCTATAAATATCAATTCAGTCTATCCGGTCTAATGTGTCATTTAAGGCCTGTGTTTCCTTATTTATTTTCGTCTGAATGATCTGTTCATTGGTGTAAGTGGAGTGTTAAATTCCCCATTGTTACTGTGTTACTGTTGATTTCTACTTTTGTGACTATTGGCATTTATGCCTTATGTATCGAGGTGCTTCTGTGTTGGGTACATAAATATTTACAATTGTTTATCTTCTTCTTGGATTGATCCCTTGATCATTATGTAGTGTCCTTCCTAAGTCTTTATTTTAAAGTATATTTTGTCTGATATTAGTATTGCTGCTCCAGCTTTCTTTTGGTTTTTGTTTGCATGAAATAACTTTCCATCCCCCAACTTTCAGTCTGTATGTTTTCCTAGGTCTGAAGTGGGTGTCCTGTAGATAGCATATATGCCATCTTATTTTTGTATTCAGCCAGTCTGTTTTTTGGTTGGAGCATTTAATTCATTACCTTTAAGGTGATTATTGTTATATATGTTCCTTGTACCATTTTCTTAATTGCTTTGGGTTTGTTTTGTGGATCTTTTTCTTTCGTGTTTTCCACCTGGAGAAATTCCTTTAGCATTTGTTATAAAGCTGGTTTGGTGTTGCTGAATTCTCCTAGCTTTTCGGTTCAGTTCAGTCACTCAGTCACATCCAAATCTTTGCGACCCTATGAACTGCAGCATGCCAGGTTTCTCTGTCCATCACCAACAAAACTCATGTCCGTTGAGTTGGTGATGCCATCCAACCATCTCATCCTCTGTCATCCCTTTCTCCTCCTGCCTCAATCTTTCCCAGCACCAGGGTCTTTTCCAGTGAGTCAGTTCTTCACATCAGATGGCCAAAGTATTGGAGTTTCAGCTTCAGCATCAGTCCTTCCAATGAATATTCAGACTGATTTCCTTTAGGACGGACTGGTTGGATCTCCTTGCAGTCTAAGGGACCCTCAAGAGTCTTCTCCAACGCCACAGTTCAAAGCATCAGTTCTTCGACACTCAGCTTTCTTTATAGTCCAACTCTCACATCCATACATGACTATTGGAAAAAACCATAGCTTTGACTAGACAGACTTTTGTTGGCAAAGTAATGTCTTTGCTTTTTAATATGCTGTCTAGATTGGTCATAACTTTCCTTCCAGGGAGCAAGCATCTTTTAATTTCATGGTTGCAGTCACACCAGCAGTGATTTTAGAGCCCAAGAAAATAAAGTCTGTCACTGTTTCCATTGTTTCCCCATCTATTTGCTATGAAGTGATGGAACCAGATGCCGTGATCTTAGTTCTTTGAATGTTGTTTTAAGCCAACTTTTTCACTCTCCTCTTTCACTTTCATTAAGAGGCTCTTTAGTTCTTCGCTTTTTGCCATAAGGGTGGTGTCATCTGTGTATCTGAGGTTATTGATATTTCTCCCGGCAATCTTGATCCTAGCTTGTGCTTCATCCAGCCCTGCATTTCACATGATGTACTCAGTATGTAAGTTAAATAACCAGGATGACAATATACAGCCTTGACGTACTCCTTTCCCAGTTTGGAACCAGTCTTTTCTATGTCTGGTTCTAACTGTTGCTTCTTGACCTGCATGCAGATTTCTCAGGAGGTAGGTAAGGTGGTCTGGTATTCCCATCTCTTTCAGAATTTTCCACAGCTTATTGTGATCCACACAGTGAAAGGCTTTGGCATAGTCAGTAAAGCAGAAGTAGATGTTTTTCTGGAACTCTCTTGCTTTATCGATGATCCAACGGATGTTGGCAATTTGATCTCTGGTTCCTCTGCCTTTTCTAAATCCTAGCTTTTGCTTGTCTGTAAAGCTTTTGGTTTCTCCATGGAATCTGAATGAGATCCTTGCTGAGTAGAGTAATCTTTGTTGTATGTTTTTCCCTTTTGTCCTTTTATCTTGCCACTCCCTTCTGGCCTACAGAGTTTCTGCTGAAAAATAGACTGATAACCTTATGGTGATTCTTTTCATGTGTTTTTTGTTGCTGTTTCGTTGATGCTTGTAATATTCTTTTCTAGTATTTTTGTTAGTTTGATTAGTGTGTGTCTCAGTATGTTTTTTCTTGGATTTATTCTGAATGGGACTCTGTACTTCCTGGACTTGGGTGTCTTATTTCTTTTCCTTCGTTAGGGAGGTTTTCCACTATCATCTCTTCAAATATTTTCTCAGATGCTTTCTCTTCTTTTGTGTGTGTGTATTCAGTTGCTCAGTTGTGTCCAGCTGTTTGTGGACTCATGGACTGTGGCCCACCAGGCTCCTCTGTCCATGGAATTTTCCAGGCAAGAATACTGGAGTGGGTTGCCATTTCTTAATCCAGTGGATCTTCTTGACCCGGGGATTGAACCTGTGTCTTTTTTGTCTCCTGCGTTAGCAGGTGGATTCTTTACTGCTAGCTCTGCCTGAATGATGGTGCTTTTAATGTTGTCCAGAAGACTCTGAGGCTGTCTTCACTTCCTTTCATTCTTTTTTCTTTACACTGCTTCATCGCAGTTATTTCCACCACTCTGCCTCCTAGCTCACTTATCCTTTCTTCTGTCTCAGTTATTCTGTTGTTGATTCCTTCTGGTGTATTTTTTATATATTTCATCTTTGAAAATATGTTTTTACACTGCCAGGTACCGATATTAGTCTATGAGTGTTTGATTTTATTTGATAATATTCATTGCTTGGAAGGCACTTATAGAATTCTTTTAGGTTCTTCTGTGACATTTGCTGTTTAGAATGTCATTACAATGTAGATTAATCACTTGTGATTGAAAAGTAGATGGAAGCTCCTCAGTTGCACAGTTAAAAGTACTTTGAAATAAGGAAATTTCCTTTGTGCTTGCATCAATGTGTGAAAAACACTGCTGGAAGCGTAGTTTGCTTAGAAAACATATCTGTGGCAAATTTGTATAGGAAAGGAGATAGGTCGTCTTCTGTCATCTTCTTGTCTTGGGGGCTTCCCAGGTGGCACTAGTGGTAAGGAACCCAATTGCCAATGCAGGAGACATGGCAGACTTGGGTTCAATCCCTGGGTTGGAAAGATCCCCTGGAGAAGGGCATGGCAACCCACTCCAGTGTTCTTGCCTGGAGAATCCCATGGACAGAAGAGCCTTGCAGGCTACATTCCATGGGGTCACGAAGAGTTGGACACAGCTGAAGCAACGTAGCATCTTCTTACCTTATAGTATGTGTATCTTCTTTGGACAAGTGTCTGTCTAAATCCTTTGTCCATCTTTAATAGTTTTGAGTAGTAATAGTTCTTTGTATATTCTAGATATATAGGTCTTCTTAGATAAATGATTTCCAAAAATTTTCTCTTGATGGTATCCTTTGAAGCACAAAAGTTTTAAATTTTGATAATTATTTTTGTTGTTGCTTATGCATTATATCCTAGATGCCTGATTATTATTTTGTTCAGTGCTTTGTGATCTAACATGAATTCTACCCTAATTCTTTGTCAGAACTTTAAAACTCCTCTAAGTTTTAAAACTCCTCTAAGTCAAATTCATCAATAAATCCATCAATTCAGTTGTTTTTTTTTTGTATCTTCATTCCTTAATTAGTTTAGAAGGTATATTTTTCAGTCCTAGGAAATTTTTCTTGAATTTTTTTTCCCTAATTCTTCCCCTTTGTTTTCTTTCTTTTGAAACTACTGTATAATATGGGAACACTGGTTCAGTGTAGAGGAACTTGACTATGGTAACACTCTTAGCTTCTTTCTCTACCTTTTCTCTTTCACAAGGGGAAATTAGTGGTACAGTAGATTAGTAAGTACAGTAGATTAGTGAGATGTTTTTCCCTTTTGTCCTTTTATCTTGCCACTCCCTTCTGGCCTACAGAGTTTCTGCTGAAAAATAGACTGATAACCTTATGGTGATTCTTTCGTGTGTTTTTTGTTGCTTTTTCGTTGATGCTTGTAATATTCTTTTCTAGTATTTTTGTTAGTTTGATTAGTGTGTGTCTCAGTATGTTTCTTCTTGGATTTATTCTGAATGGGACTCTGTACAGTAGTATGACGAGCATGGTTAGTCTAACCTTTCTGTCTCTCTCTTCATTCTAACCTTCAGTCGTATTTTGCCATATTCTTGGCTAGTGCAGTAAACTGAGTGCAGGACAGGCTCTCCATTTTGAGGGAAATAGTTCTACTGGATAACTTCAATTAAGAGACTGTTAGCAAGCCATTTCCAAACCACTTTTGAGCCATGTTTTTCAACCAAACTTATGTCAGAGATAAAGCTGACATTTTGCTCTCTTTTTTCTTTTCCTTGTTTTTTGTTCCCCTCATCTGATTCTGAAATCAAGTGGGAAAGAGAAGTGCTTTTAAAAATTTGTTTAAGTTAATTAAGTTTTGGTTGCACTGGTTCTTTGTTGCTGTATGAAGGCCTTCTCTAGTTGTGGAGAGTGGTGGCAACTCTCCAATTGCGTTGTTTGGGCTTCTTGTGGTGGTGGTTTCTCTCATTGCTGACCACAGACTCGGACATGCAGGCTTTAGTAGTAGAGGTGCAAGGGCTTTCTTGCCCTGCAGCATGTGAAATTTTTCTGGACCAGGGATTGAACCTGTGTCCCTTGCATTTGCAGGCAGATTCTTATCCACTGTACCACCAGGGAAGTCCGAGAGGTGTTTTTTTTAAATTGTGGTAAGCTGTAGATAACAGAATTTACCTTAACCAATTTTAAGTGTACTGTTCAGTGGCATTAAGTATATTCATATTGTTGTACTATCATTAGTTGAGTTCAGTTGTTTGTGTCCGACTCTTTGCGACCCCATGAATTGCAGCATGTCAGGCCTCCCCGTCCATCACTAACTCCTAGAGTTTACGCAAACTCATGTCCATCGAGTCAGTGTTGCCATCCAGCCATCTCATCCTCTGTCGTCCCCTTTTCCTCCTGCCCCCAATCCCTCCCAGCATCAGTCTTTTCCAGTGAGTCAACTCTTTGCATCAGCTGGCCACAGTATTGGAGTTTCAGCTTTAGCCTCAGTCCTTCCAAAGAACACCCAAGATGGATCTCCTTTAGAATGGACTGGTTGGATCTCCTTGCTGTCCAAGGGACTCTTCAAGAATCTTCTCCAACACCACAGTTCAAAAGCAGCAATTCTTCGGCACTCAGCTTTCTTCACAGTCCAACTCTCACATCCATACATGACCACTAGAAAAACCATAGCCTTGACTAGATGGACATTTGTTGGCAAACTAATCTCTCTGCTTTTGAATACACTGTCTAGGTAGGTCATAACTTTCCTTCCAAGGAGTAAGCGTCTTTTAATTTCATGGCTGCAATCACCATCTGCAGTGATTTTGGAGCCCCCCAAAAATAAAGTCTGACACTGTTTCCACTGTTTCCCCATCTATTGTCCATGAAGTGATGGGACCAGATGCCGTGATCTTTGTTTTCTGAATGTTGAGCTTTAGGCCAACTTTTTCACTTTCCTCTTTCACTCATCAAGAGGCTTTTTAGTTCCTCTTCACTTTCTGCCCTAAGGGTGGTGTCATCTGCATATCTGAGGTTATTGACATTTTTCCAGGCAATCTTGATTCCAGCTTGTGCTTCCTCCAGCCCAGCATTTCTCATCATGATGTATTCTGCATCTAAGTTAAATAAACAGGATGACAATTTACAGCCTTGACGTACTCCTTTCCCAGTTTGGAGCCAGTCTGTTGTTCCATGTCCAGTTCTAACTGTTGCTTCTTGACCTGCATATAGCTTTCTCAAGAGGCAGGTCAGGTGGTCTGGTATTCCCATCTCTTTCAGAATTTTCCACAGTTTATTGTGATCCACACAGTCAAAGGCTTTGGCATAGTCAAGAAAGCAGAAATAGATGTTTTTCTGGAACTCTCTTGCTTTTTCCATGATCCAGCGGATGTTGGCCATTTGATCTCTGGTTCCTCTGCCTTTTCTAAAACCAGCTTGAACATCTGGAAGGTCATTGTTCATGTATTGCTAAAGCCTGGCTTGGAGAATTTTGAGCATTACTTTCCTAGTGTGTGAGATGAGTGCAATTGTGTGGTAGTTTGAGCATTCTTTGGCATTGCTTTTCTTTGGGATTGGAATGAAAACTGACCCTTTCCAGTCCTGNTTTTCTCCTTTGCTTTTCACTTCTCTTCTTTTCACAGCTATTTGTAAGGCCTCCCCAGACAGCCATTTTGCTTTTTTTGCATTTCTTTTCCATGGGGATGGTCTTGATCCCTATCTCCTGTATAATGTCAC
Source organism: Redunca redunca (assembly GCA_006410935.1). Classification (NCBI taxonomy): domain Eukaryota; kingdom Metazoa; phylum Chordata; class Mammalia; order Artiodactyla; family Bovidae; genus Redunca; species Redunca redunca. The sequence continues at coordinate 20,330 of SJYQ01014269.1, forward strand.
AAACCTCAGTCCATAGTTCATTGGGCACTCTATCTGTCAGATCTAGTCCCTTAAATCTATTTCTCACTTCCACTGTATAATCATAAGGGATTTGATTTAGGTCATACCTGAATGGTCTAGTGTGGTTTTCCCTACTTTCTTCAATTTAAGTTTGAATTTGGCAATAAGAAGTTCATGATGTGAGCCACAGTCAGCTCCTGGTCTTGTTTTTGCTGACTGTATAGAGCTTCTCCATCTTTGGCTGCAAAGAATATAATCAATCTGATTTCAGTGTTGACCATCTGGTGATGTCCATGTGTAGAGTCTTCTCTTGTGTTGTTGGAAGAGGGTGTTTGCTACGACCAGTGCGTTCTCTTGGCAGAACTCTGTTAGTCTTTGCCCTGCTTCATTCCGTATTCCAAGGCCCAATTTGCCTGTTACTCCAGGTGTTTCCTGACTTCCTGCTTTTGCATTCCAGTCCCCTATAATGAAAAAGACATCTTTTGTGGGTGTTAGTTCTAAAAGGTCTTGTAGGTCTTCATAGACCTTTCAACTTCAGCTTCTTCAGCGTTACTGGTTGGGGCATAGACTTGGATTACTGTAATACTGAATGGTTTGCCTTGGAAACGAACAGAGATCATTCTGTCGTTTTTGAGATCGAATCCAACTACTGCATTTCAGACTCTTTTGTTGACCATGATGGCTACTCCATTTCTTCTGAGGGATTCCTGCCCACAGTAGTAGATATAATGGTCATCTGAGTTAAATTTACCCATTCCAGTCCATTTTAGTTCGCTGATTCTTAGAATGTTGACGTTCACTCTTGCCATCTCCTTTTTGACCACTTCCAATTTACCTTGATTCGTGGACCTGACATTCCAGGTTCCTATGCAATATTGCTCTTTATAGCATTGGACCTTGCTTCTATCACCAGTCAAATCCACAGCTGGGTATTGTTTTTGCTTTGGCTCCATCCCTTCATTTTTTCTGGAGTTATTTCTCCAGTGTTCTCCAGTAGCATATTGGGCACCTACCGACCTGGGGAGTTCCTCTTTCAGTATCCTATTATTTTGCCTTTTCATACTGTTCGTGGGGTTCTCAACACAAGAATACTGAAGTGGCTTGCCATTCCCTTCTCCAGTGGACCACATTCTGTCAGACCTCTCTACCATGACCCGCCCATCTTGGGTGGCCCCACACAGCATGGCTTAGTTTCATTGAGTTAGAGAAGGCTGTGGTCCGTGTGATCAGATTGACTAGTTTTCTGTGGTTATGGTTTCAGTGTGTCTGCTCTCTGATGCCCTCTTGCAACACCTACTGTCTTACTTGGGTTTCTCTTACTTTGGACTTGGGGTATCTCTTCACAGCTGCTCCAGCAAAGCACAGCCGCTGCTTCTTACCTTGGATGGGGGGTATCTCCTCACTGGCTGCCCCTCCTGATCTTGAACATGGAGTAGCTCCTCTTGGCTCTCCTGCACCCGCACAGCCACCGCTCCTTCACTACCGTCCATCTCCAGAACATTTTTCATCCTAAACTGAAATAATAACTTCCCATTTCCTTTTCCTCCTCCAAGCCCCTGACAGCTACCATTCTATTATCCATTTGTAAATTTACTCTGGGTACCTTATGTAAGTTGAATTATATAATGCTTGTCCTTTTGTATCTGCTTTATTTCATTTAGCGTATCTTCAAAATTCATCCATGTTGTGGTATGTATTAGAATTGCCTTCCTTTTTAAGACTGAATAATATTCCTTTGTTTGTATATATCACAACTTGTTTATTTATTCATCTATTGATAAACATTTGAGGTGTTTCCTCTTTTTAGCTATTGTTAATAATGCTGCTTTGAACATGGGTTTACAAATTCTGTTCTAGTCCCTGCTTTAAACTCATTTGGGTATATATATATATCTAGATGTGGACTTGCTCAATTATTTGAGACCTCCCAGTGTCTTAGTGGGCTTCCTCGATTGGTCAGTGGTAAAAAATCTGCCTGCAATGCAGAAGGTGCAGGAAACGTGGGTTTGATCCCTGGGTCAGGAAGATATCCTGAAGGAGGAAATGGTAATCTACTCTAGTAATCTTGCCTTGAAAATCCCATGGGCAAAGGAGCCTGGTGGGCTACAGTCCATAGGGTTGTAGAGTCAGATATGACTGAGCAAGCAAGCCAGCAAGCATATTAGCATTGCTTTGTAATAATCCACCTCAAAATCTAAGTGGCTGACAGCAACAATGATTTATTATGTTCTTGTGGTTCTTTCGATGGCTGGGCAATTTTTTTGTTCCTCTTTTCTGGGCTCACCTGTGTGGCTGTATTCATTTTGTAGGTTGATTGGAGCTAGAGGATATAAAATGGCTTTAATCATATGTCTAGGGCCTTGGTGGGAACAGCTAGAAGGTGGGCCTTCTCTCTGCACTTAATCTATCCTCATGCATAGTCTAGTTTAAACTTCTTGACATGGCAATTAAGTCCCCAAAGTGTGAAGGCAGAAGCTGCAGGACATCTTGCGGCCTAGACTGTAGGAATTCACCACAAATTAAAGGCAAAGTTTATGGAGTTAGCCCAGATTCAAGGAGTGGGGAGAAATAGTCTCCAACTCTTGTTGGGAATATTGACCAGGCCACTATGGGACCATTATTAAAATGGTTAGTTACACCTAATAACCTAACAACTGATCCATAGATGAGGAAACTTGAGAAATAGGGATGGACTGCCATTGGGGAACAAAAAGGCCTTCTGGTAGGTCATAAATGGGTTGGCTTGCTATGTGGATTTTTTTGAGCTTGGTGGTTTATAAGAACTATATTGTGTGCAATAAGTTTTTGTTTATTTTTCGTTTTTTTTTAAACAGTTATATTGTTAGCTTTAAACTAATTCAGCTTGGGTAAGAAGGTTTTAGCTGACTCAGAAAGGCTATATCAACTTTAGAGTTGTAACTGCCCTGGACTTACAGGCAAAACTACATAGATTTAATTTTTAATGGTTTGGGTGGGCATAACAATTAATACTTTTATGGACTTCTTAAACCAAGTCTGCAGCTTTAAACTGCAAAGATGTATAAAGTTTCAAGTATAGAGTAATTAATGACTAAGACTCTAGCCTTCAATTGTTAATTGCAGGTCTAGACAGATAGTACCTTTCCCTGACTTTGTGGTATCAAGTATTTCTTATGTATTTTTGGATTTAAATAAATGAACTCTTAACTGTGGTAATTTAATAATACCACCTTCTTGATTCTTGGGCTCGGTTTGAAGAAACCTACTTCAGTCTTTTAATTTCTTTTTTTTTTTTGGTCATACCGTACGATTTGGGGGGAATGTTAGTTCCCCTACCAGAAATCTAACCAGAGCCTGACAGTGAAAGCACTAAGTCTTAACCACTGAACTGCTGGGGAAGTCCCTACTTCAGTCTTTATAGTCAGTACAGGAACCATGAGAGGGTGAAACCAAATTGAGGTAGACAGGTTGAATAAGCTAAAGGGACAGAGGTTTTCTTAGACATCTTAGAAGAGCCTTACCCCTCCAAAAATTTATACACAGTCACACACACACACACACACACATAAATAGAGACTACATGGTTTAGTTGGGAGGTAATGACAAGTTATATAATTACATGGTTATCTTCCCAGGTACCCTTTTTTGGCCTGTAATGATTTAGCACTATCTAGGTCTAGAAATAGCAATTTAAGACTAGAACCTGAGTGGCTAATTATTTTATCTCTGTATATGAAAATGAGGTCTTGAAAGTTACATAGTATACTGTGGCACGGCCAGGAGATAATTTATTTGCATGTTTTTCTCTATGTGGAAATTTGGATGATTTCCAGCTTTTCTCTATCACAAATGTTGCTGCAGTGAACATCGTTACATATCTTTGTGCATGTGTGTGACTATTTCTGTGAGGCATCTAGAAATGTAATCACTGGGATAAAAGGTATGCAGAGTTCTCATTGTTAAGAAAATAGGTTTGCCATCACTACAAAAATACTATACCCACTGAGATTCATAAGCAAGCATGTGAGAATACCCTGTTTGTATATATTTTTAAACTTATTTTTATTTGCTTTTGTCTTATGCTCTAATCGATTTGAAGGAACTCTTGTATCTTGTTACAGGCTTCCTTGGTGGCTCAGATGGTAAAGAATCTGCCATGCAGGAGACTTGGATTTGATCCCTGGGTTGGAAAGATCCCCTGGAGAAGGGAATGGCAACTCACTCCAGTATTCTTGCCTGGGAAACCCCATGTACAGAGGAGCCTGGTGGGCTACAGTGCATGGGGTCGCAAAGGGTGTCTGACACGACCGAGGGACTGACACTTCTTTTATATGTTGTTATTCTCTTCTCTCAGTATACAGTTTTCTGTTAGATTTAGTTTATGATGTTTTATTTTAGAAGAATTTTAAGTTAGAATATAGTGAAATCTCCCCCAGTACAATAATTTTGTATCTTATTTAGCATAACTTTTTTTCATCCCAATATTATAACAATATTTTCTCATAATTACTTTTAAGACTTTTTTCTTTTGCTCTGTAAGCTATTGAATTTATATGTGTTAGGTGTAAGGTAGAAATGGCTATTTTATCTCCCTAAAGAATTACCTGTTGTTTCAGAATCATTTATTGAATCATAATAAGCAGTGTTACAATGATATTATAAACAGTGCTCTGTTTCTAGAACCTGTTTTCTTAAATTGATCTGTCGGTATTCTTGTTCTAGTATTCTCTTTAATTTTAATTGCTTTAAAAGATTATATTTCATAATTAGTAAGGCAGTTCCCATGTTTCCCCTTTTGAAAAAGTTCTTGAAATTTTTTTTTTGTCCATATGAGTTTTAGAATCAGTATGCCAAGTTACCCAGGTAGTGCAGTGGTAAGAATCCGTATGCAATGCAGGAGGTACAAAAGATGCGGGTTCAATCCCTGGGTTGGGGAGATGCCCTGGAGTAGGGAGTGGCAACCTGTTTCTGTATTCTTGTCTGGAAAATTCCATGGACAGAAGAGCCTGTGGGGGACTACAGTCCATGGGACTGCAAAGAGTCAGACACAACAGAGCATAGCACAGTCTTGACAGCTAGTTACACACACACACACACACACACACACACACACACACACAAATACAAACTTATTGGGATTTTAAAATTGGAATTGCCTTGATTTTATAGGTTAATTTGGGGGAAGAATTTATATCTTTGTAATACTTGGTGTTCCCATTCCAGCTGCATGGTATGACTAGTCAAGTCTGTTCTCTTCTCATGTAAAGTTTTCTAGTTTTCCTGCTGTTGGATGAGGAGCAGATTGGCTTCTGGTGCCATGCTACTAGGCTCAATCCCTGCTAAACTTAGGCAAATAAAACTCCTTTTTTTGTGTGCTTTAGTTTCCTCATCCGTAAATTGGGAATAATAACTCATTAGGGTTATTATGAAGATTAAATGGATTAAGACTGATAAGTTAATACATAAAATGTGAGTGGTTATTGGATATATATTTATAGTTTCTTTTGCTTTTGTGAATAGACTGTTTTACTTAAATCTCGTTTTAATTGGTTAGCTTTGGTCTATAGGAAATTTGTGATTTTTTTTTTATGGTTCTTGATTTTGGATGCTTTGCTGAACACTGTTTTTACTCATTTTTAAAAAATTCTGTTGCATTCTGTAGCTAATCATATACTTTTGCAGTGAATTGTTTTAGCTTTCAATATTTTGGCCTTATAGTTCTGCCTTGTTTATTTATATTGTGGATTTGTTTTCATTTGCTAGGACTTCTAATACACTGTTGAATAGAAGTGATGATGAAGAGCATTTTTTCCATGACTGTCTTTAAATAGATTGATATTTGATTTATAGAAGTTAATTCTCTCTTGAATTTAACCCTTAGAAGTTAATTCACACTAATGGTTGTATGTGTTCATGTGTGTACTTAATTTGTTAAGGAGTGGGTTTTGGATTTTCATTAAATTATTTTTTTATTATACAAGCAATAAGTGTGCTATTATTATAAAAGATTGAAAAATATGTAGAAATTACAGTGTAAAGCATGAAAGTTCTTGTATCTTGTTCTAATTTTGTTCTCTCTCCATATATATATATATGTATTACTGTTACATTTGGTTTGTGTCCTTTTAGTTCTTTTGCTACACCTTTATGTACATTTAGGGCTTCCTGACTTCCCTGGTGGCTCAGATGGTAAAAGCATCTGCCTACAATGTGGGAGACCCGGGTTCGATCCCTGAATTGGGAAGATCCCCTGGAGAAGGCAATGGCAACCTACTCCAGTACTCTTGCCTGGAAAATCCCATGGACAGAGAAGCCTACAGTCCATGGGATTGCAAAAAGTCGAACACGACTGAGCAACTTCAATTTCACTTTCATAGCTCATTTGGTAAAGAATCCACCTGCAATGCAGGAAATCCCGGTTTGATTCCTGGGTTGGGAAGATCCCCTGGAGAAAGGAAAGGCTACTCACTCTAGTATTCTTGGGCTTCACTTGTGGCTCAGCTGGTGAAGATCTTCCTGCAGTGTGGGAGACCTGGGTTCAATCCCTGGGTTGAGAAGATCCCCTGGAGAAGGGAAAGGCTACCCACTCCAGTATTCTGGCCTGGAGAATTCCATGGACTGTATAGTCCATGGGGTCGCAAAGAGTTGGACATGACTGAGCGACTTTCACTCACTTCACTTATGTACATTTAATGTATATTTGTGTACATTTTTATGTATGTGTGTACACATAGTTTTATTTTATAGAACTACTTGATATTTTGTTTCACTTAGCACATTAAATACCTATTATATATCAGACCCCCTTTGGGCATTGGCTTTCCTCTGCTCATTCAGCAGATGTTTCTTAAATGTTTCCTAAGTGCCAGGCAATGTCTTAGGTGCTGGAAATATAGCTATGAAGAAAAAGAAAAGCCTGTCTTCAGAGTGAACTTTCTAAAGGTGCAGACAGAAAATTAAAAAACAAAACAAAACCAAAACCAGAAAAAAGGGATGATAAATGATATGAAAAAAAGTTAAAACAGGATAAAGAGGATATGGATTGTTGTTCAGTCGCTAAGTCCTGTCCAACTCTTTTTGACCCCATGAACTGCAGCTCTCCAGGCTTCCCTGTCCTTCACTATCTTCCTGAGTTTGCTCTAATTCGTGTCCATTGTGTTGATGATGCCATCTAACCATCTCATTCACTGTCGCCCCCTTCTCTTAGCCTGGATCTTTTCCAGCATTAGGATCTTTTCCAGTGAGTCAGCTCTTTGTATCACTGTGCGGACCTTTTTCAGCAGAGTAATGTCTCTGCCTTTTAATACACTGAGTTTGTCATTGCTTTTCTTCCAAGGAGCAAGTGTCTTAATTTCATAGTTGCAATCACTATCCACAGTGATTTTGGAGTACAAGAAAATAAAATCTGTCACTGTTTCCACTTTTCCCACATCTATTTGCTGTGAAGTGATGGGACCGGATGCCATGACCTTCGTTTTTTGAATGTTGAGCTTTAAGCCAGCTTTTTCACTCTTCCCTTTCACCCTCATCAAGAGGCTCTGTAGTTCCTCTTTGCTTTCTGCCGTGAGAGTGGTGTCATCTAAATGTCTGAGGTTGTTGATATTTCTCCCAGCAATCTTAATTCCAGGTTGTGAGTCATCCAACCCAGCATTTTGCATGGTATACTCTGCATATAAGTTAAGTAAACAAAGTGATAATACACAGCCTTGTACTCCTTTCCCAGTTTTGAACTAGTCTGTTGTTCCTATGTTAGGTTCTAAGTATTGCTTTTTGTCCTGCATCCAGATTTCTCAAGAGATCAAAGTGATCTGGTATTCCATTTTCCTGTTTGTTGTGATCCACACAGTCAAAGACTTTAGTGTAGACAGTGAAGCAGATGTTTTCTTGGAATTCCCTTGCTTTTTCTATGATCCAGGGGATGTTGGCAGTTTGATCTCTGGTTCCTCTGCCCCTTCTAAATCCAGCTTGTACATCTGGAAGTTCTTGGTTCACCTACTGTTGAATCCTAGCTTGAAGGATTTTGAGCATTACCTTGCTAGCATTTGAAATGCCTGCAATTGTGTGATAGTTTGAACATTCTTTGGCATTGCTTTTCTTTGGGATTGGAATGAAAACTGACCCTTTCCAGTCCTGTAGCCACTGCTGAGTTTTCCACATTTGCTGGCATATTGAGTTCAGCTCTTTAACAGCATCATCTTTCAGGATTTGAAATAGCTCAACTGGAATTCCATCACCTCCACTAGCTTTGTTTGTAGTGATGCTTCCTAAGTCCCACTTGACTTTGCACTCCAGGTTGTCTGGCTCTAGGTGAGTGATCACACCATTGTGGTTATCTGGGTCATGAAGATTTTTTTTGTACAGTTCTTCTGTGTATTCTTGCCACCTCCTCTTAATCTCTTCTGCTTGTGTTAGGTCTATACCTTTCTGTTTTTATTGTGCCCATTGCATGAATATTCCCTTGGTATTTCTGATCTTCTTGAAGAGATAGATCTCTAATCTTTCCTATTCTGTTGTTTTCCTCTCTTTGCATTGATCACTGAGGAAGACTTTATCTCTTCTTGTTATTCTTTGGAACTCTGCATTCAGATTTTTTTTTCCTCCTTTGTCTTTAGTTTCTCTTCTTTTCTCAGCTATTTGTAAGGCCTCCTCAGACAACCATTTTGCCTTTTTGCATTTCTGTTTCTTGGGGATGGTGTTCATCACTGCCTCCTATACAGTGCCATGAACCTCCAGCCATAGTTCTTCAGGCCCTCTATCAGATCTAATCCCTTGAATCTATTTGTCACTTTCACTGTATAATCATAAGGGATTTGATTGAGGTCATACCTAAATGGTCTAGGTGGTTTTCCCTACTTTCTTCAATTTAAGTCTGAATCTGGGAATAAGGAGTTCGTGATCTGAGCTGCAGTCAGCTCTTGCTTTTGTTTTTGCTGATTATATAGAGCTTCTCCATATTTGGCTGCAAAGAGTATAATCAGTCTGATTTCAGTATTGACCATATGGTGATGTCCATGTGTAGAGTCTTCTCTTGTGTTGTTGGAAGAGGGTGTTCTCTTGGCAAAACTCTGTTAGACTTTGCCCTGCTTCATTTTGTGCTCCAAGGTCAAATTTACCTGTTATTCCAGGTATCTCTTGCATTCCTGCTTTTGCATTCCAGTCCCCTATAATGCAAAGGACATTGTTTTGGGGTGTTAATTCTAGAAGATCTTGTAGGTCTTCATAGAACCTTTGAACTTCAGCTTCTTCAGCATTACTGCTTGGGACATAGATTTGGATTACTGTGATATTGAATGGTTTGCCTTGGAAACGAACAGAGATCATTCTGTCATTTTTGAGATTGCACCCAAATACTGCATTTTGGACTCTTTGTTGACATGAGGGCTACTCCATTTCTTCTAAGAGATTCTTGCCCACGGTAGTAGACATAATGGTCATCTGAATTAAATTCAGCCATTCCAGTCCATTTTAGTTCACTGATTCCTAAAACGTTGATGTTCATTCTTGCCATCTCCTTTTTGACCACTTCCAATTTACCTTGATTCACGGACCTAACATTCTAGGTTCCTATGCAATATTGCTCTTTACAGCATCGAACTTGACTTCCATCACCAGTCACATACAAAACTGGGCGTTGTTTTTACTTTGGCTCTGTCTCGTCTTTCTTTCTGGAGTTATTTCTCCAGTGTTCTCCAGTAGCATATTGGGCACCTACCAACCTGAGGAGTTCATCTTTCAGTGTCATAATGAATAGCTGACTTGAATGTTTTGTGATTTTTTTTTTTCAATTTTTATTTTTTAGGTACATCAAATTACGAAATGGCTTGCAGGCACTTTTGATTTCAGACCTAAGTAATATGGAAGGTAAAATGGGTGATGCAACAGATGATGAAGAGGAAGAAGAGGAGGAAGAAGATGATGATGATGATGACGACGACGACGATGATGATGATGATGAAGATTCTGGAGCAGAAATAGAAGATGATGATGAAGAAGGTTTTGATGATGAAGATGAGTTTGATGATGATGATGATGAACATGATGATGATCTTGATGCTGAGGATAATGAGTTGGAAGAATTAGAAGAGAGGGCAGAAGCTAGAAAGAAAACCACTGAAAAACAGGTGTGAGTCATGTCTGTTACATCTTTTTCTAATTTGAGCATTCTTTGTGATAAGTTCCAAACTTACATTTTGTCTCTTAGTGGCAAATAGGAAGTATATATCTGTTGATCTTCAGTAAAGGAATATTTATTCTATGTAAAGATTACATTTTAAAAAATATTTTCCTCTGGGAACTTCCTTGGTGGTTCAGTGGTTAGCAGTGGTTAAGACTCTCTGTTTCAAATGCTGGAAGCTTGGGTTTGATCCCTGGTCGGGGAATTAAGGTCCCTCATGCCAGATGGTGTGGCCAAAAAATTTAAGGAAAAAAACCTTCTTTTTGCTCTATTATAAAAGTGACAAATGCTCATTATAGAAGCTAATGGAAAATAAAAACAACAATATAAAAGTTGTCCATAACCATAACTCTCAGAGATAATCACTGGGAGTATTTGACAACATGTTTTAAAAACAAATGCCTGGAGCTGTGAATCTGCAAAGTTCTTAGGCTGGGATAGAGGAATAAGAGAATGTATTATCCTTAGAGTGACTGGAAAAAGCATAAGAGAAGAACAAGTGTAGTGTAGAATTCTTACATAGGCCTGTGTTTCTGAGAATCCTCATGGGTAATTTCTATGTAAGTAACTGAATGTGTTTTGTATTTTTATGGGGAAGTGGTCCAGATAATTAATAAGTAAATTGGAAGAATTGAAATGGGGAGTTGAGCTTAGTTAGTGAAACATATTAATAACAGTAGGTGAACAGATAAGTATTGGTTGATAGAAATAATGTTCCTCTCTGGATATTTTTTGAAGAATGCGTCCATTTTGAAGTAGAAAATACCTATATTGGAGTATAATATTCTGGAGCCGTTATAGTGGAACTGACTAGCAAATGTTTGTTAAAGCTAGTATCTTAAATATTGGTAATATTTTCAACATGGTGCCATTCTCAAAAAAATGAATTAAAGTTCAGATTATTAACACTAAAATCTAAAAGATCACATGTATAACACTATAAAATCATCCCTCAAAATGTGACAGTTTGAAATGTAAGTAGTAGGTATGTCTTAGATAAATTGATAGGTACTCTTCCTGGAAAAAAATTTTTTTTTAAAGAAGATTGTGCCAGTTGTTTCACTTAGGTGTTGGAGGGGTTGAGTCATGTTTAAAGAAGCTATTCCCTCTTGCTATTCAGATTATAATTGATGCCTGTTTTGGCAGAGCAAGATAGGCCAAGTGATTTTAGCTTGGAAGGCTTTGGGGATAAAACCCAAAACACCAGGAAAAAAAAGTATATCTGTGTAGATAGTCTGTTGTCTTTATAGTCTATACTAAAGTCTTTATAAATAAATCAGGAGTTAATCAACTCACTTTTAAGTTAAAATAGATCTTATAATTCCAAATAGAGAAATAATAGAAGGGAAGAAATATGTCAAGTGGGAAGAACGGTGATAGTTAGGAAACCTGAATTCTGAGATTTTCATTATCTTTACAAATGATCTTAGACATTTTCATTTTCTCATATTCCCCCCTCATTTCTAAAACAAGAGAATTAGGTTACATAAGTTTTAAAGTCCATTTTAGCTCCAGACTTACTGTGTTATAACTTCATAACTGAATATTTCTGGTTTATAAACTTCTTGTTGTATCTCTATTAATAGCTTTTCCTGTATTTGGACTTCTTCATACCCTCTATCAACTGATAAGCAAAACTCTAGGATTAAGTTAAAAAATTTTTTGAAAGCCAATTTTATTGTCAATATGTAATAAAATATTTTAGATTTATATAGCAATTGTGAACCTGTTTGACAAAAGAAGATGTGCATCCAGTATTTTGGGTACCCCTTTTTATTTAGCTTGAGCTTCCCTGGTGGCTCAGAGGGTAAAGTGTCTGCTTGCAATGCGGGAGACCTGGGTTCGATCCTGGATTGGGAAGATCCTCTGGAGAAGGAAATGGCAACCCACTCCAGTACTCTTGCCTGGAAAATCCCACAGACAGAGAAGCCTACAGTCCATGGGATCGCAAAGAGTCACACACGACTGAGCGACTTCACTTAACTTTTTTTTTTTTGCTTATTACATACATCAAACTCTAAATGTTACCTTGTCTAGAAGCAGTAGGGTCAGATTCTAGTAATCATTTAAAAAATGGCTTAGATGCTGCCTGTCTTTTCTGAGAACTTGGTATGATATATTCCCTCATAAGATACATTCCCTCATAAGATACTGATAGCTGATTTTCTGGATTTTAGAAAGGAATGGAGGAGGTTAGTGCAGTTTGAAGATGAGATCAAATTGTTTTATGCTGTGGGTATACTAGTGAAAGGAAAGATCCCATGATTGTAGTCATGGAAATTATTTATATTCACTGAATGAATAAATGCCTACAAAAGGTAAATAAAGTAGGTAGTCTAGATAAGAGGTGGCTTAAGAGTAGTGTAGGATTTAACAGTGGTTTTATGATTTTTTTATTTGAAAAATGTGAACTGTGTTTAAGATGAATATGTGAATTTGTAAGGATAGTAGCAGAAAATTTTTGAGGTTTTTGGAAAACATTTACCTAATTAGGAAGTTGGCTACTCTTTTAATCATCATTTTTAACCCCCCTCCACTTTCTTCCACCCAGAGGGAAGTTGTTCTTGATCTTAAAGTTTTGATAAATTAACAAGATTAGAATTTAAGTATGATATATGCTGAATTATGATTTGTTCAAGGCTTTCTTAAATCTCAAGTATGAATTTCTCAAGTATGAAGTTTTTGGATAGATAATTCTTAAGTATGAATTTCTTTTCTAGCAATTGCAGAGCCTGTTTTTGCTGTGGTCAAAGCTGACTGATAAACTGTGGTTTAAGTCAACTTATACAAAAATGTCTTCAACCCTGCTGTTCAAGACAAGAAAGCTTAATGGGGTAGTTGGAGCTGAAAGCAGGTTAGGCATCTATTAAACACATCACAGAACCCATTAGACTGTGCTTTGAAGAAGTGGATATTCCCTCATGTTTTACTTGAGTTTATGTGTCTACATCTTAAATAAGGGATTTATGAGTATCAAGTGAGGCTGTTTGGTTCTTCCAAAAATGTACACCCCCGCCCCCCGCCAACACATGGTTAGACTTTATACCAGGTGTACACTATTTTTTTTTTTAAAGCCTTCTAAGAGGATAACCATTTATCAGAATAGTCTGTGTCATCAAATGTGTTAGCCCTTTAAAATTGACGGTTGTAAAATTTGGGAAAGTTAAATTTCAGCTTTCCATCCTTTAGGATTCAAATTGACTATTTTTCTCTCCTTTTGTGTCTTTTAACTTACTTTGATATAATGGTTGCCCTGATCATTTTAAATGCAAAATTTGACATACCTCTTGACCATCTATTTTGTTGCGAATTGATTTTCCCAAAGTACTTGGAAAATGTCAACCAATAAGTATGTATTTTTTATACCTTAAGTAAGAAGTGAAGAACTAAAAAGCCTCTTTAAAGTTTAGTTCTGTAGTTCTTTAATGGCTTAAAATTTTTTAATAACCATTAATTTATTATCTTTGTTAGATGTTTTCCTGAGTTGTTATCTTATGCCCTGTTTTAATAAAAACAATACTTTCTGAGTGACATATTGAGAAGTTTCCATCTAGTAACTTAACGAATACAGAGTCTTTAATTGTTTAGAGATCTTTAGAGAAAATCTCCTCAGATTTATTACTTATGCAGATTTCTGAAATCTGATTAATCAGGAAACAAACTTGGTTCAGAACTTTGAAATGCTGACACAAAATGATACTTGGGTGGGCTGGCCAGTCCCCCTTGGCTTTTTTCCTGTCTGTTTCTGCTTTTTCCCTTAGGTCTGCACCTGTTCAGCATTTTGCAGGATGGCAAGAGGAGGAGCAGCAGGGTGAAACTGACACAGTTCTGGTGAGTTTCACTTTGCTGCTCCTCCAGATTCTCAGGGAAAGAATTCTGTTACATTCTATTGGATAAGGTCCATCTCCAAGAGAATCCTTAAAATGAGATGACATTATTATTCCTGTAGGATTGACTCACTATTTGTATGTGTTCTACTTACTCCAGTCTGCAGCGGCTCTTTGTGTTGGAGTTGGGAGTTTTGCTGATCCAGATGACCTGCCCGGGCTGGCACACTTTTTGGAGCACAGTAAGATCTTTGTAAAATATCGTTCTCGGGTGTGTTTTTTCCTCCAAATTTGTAAGAATTGATTTCACAGATAAGTAACTGGTTTGATAGGATTGTGATAATGTTTAATAAGAGAAAAACTAAGAAAAAAATCTTAGTGAATATCATAGGGGAAAGACTTAATTTTAATCTTGAGTGTACTTATTTCGAGGATTAGAGTGAAACTGCTTAGATAACTATTTTAAAATGTAAGTCTTATTATTCAGGTACAGTAAGGCCAACCAATCAGGAGGAAATTGCTAATCTTTAGGAGTTTAGACTGTCATCTTGGGAGGGGCAGTTCCTTCCAGGACTGGCAAGGCCTTAAGATGTCAAAGAATTAGAAATACAAAAAATAAAAAGGCACGAATAATATCAAAGCAAAACAGTAAATCTTCAGTGTAATTATTAATGTACCCAAGTAAAACCTTTGTGAATGCTATCCAGTTATGAACTCTTGAATTACTACTGCTTTGTATGCTAGTTTTCTAAGCTACTCAAGGGTGAATTTCTTACCTTATGAGTTTTTATAGTAGAAATTAATTTGCATATATGTCAGTTTACACTTTAACCTTTTCAAATAAATTACATATTTCATTAAAAATATTTAGTTTTTTAATTTAAAAGTAATATATGAGCATTAGAGAAAGTTAAAAAAACAGAAGTTCTATGAAAAAAATAAGTATTATCCAGATGTAATCACTATTGGCATATTTTCTACCAGTTTTTTTCAAATTTCATCCTTGTTAATAAAAGCATTGTCTGTATCTTTGTGTTCTGTGACTTTGTGTTCTTTTCACTTAGTGGTATTCATGGGTAGCTTGAAATATCCAGATGAAAATGGATTTGATGCCTTCCTGAAGAAACATGGGGGCAGTGATAATGCTTCAACTGATTGTGAACGTACAGTCTTTCAGTTTGATGTCCAGAGGAAGTACTTCAAAGAAGCCCTGGATAGGTAACTAACCCAAAATATATTTTTATTTTGATTATCTGGTGCCATCTTACAACTGGGAATGTTGGGCATTGTTCTGTGGTATTTCTTTTCCAGCAGTACTCTAATTCTGTAGGATTATCAACAATACTTTATTTGGAGAAAAGAGCAAATTGTAAATATACTTTGGCTCTTATTCTGTAATACTTAGTCTTTGTATTAAAGATTAAACTGAAACCATTTAAACATCTTT
>SJYQ01014269.1:35937-51919 GCA_006410935.1 Redunca redunca
ATCAGCTTATTCATATCTTTTAATATTTTAAAAACAAGGTGTATCATGTTTGTATACAGCCTTATAATTTACAAAACATGACTAAGTAATTGTATATCTAACCATTCACATATCATTGGACAGTTGAATTATTTTTAGTTTTCTGGTACTGTGGTGCTGTAGTGAATATTCTAGTCTTTGTGTACATCCTTAATCATTTCCTTTTGCTAAGTTCTAAGGAGTGAAATTTCTGAGTGTATTTGCATGAATATTTTTAAAACTTTTTTAAAAAGAGCTTTAGATACTCAAAATTATCTTCTCAAAAGTTTGTCAGGGCATTAATAGAGCTTTGATATAACAAGGTTGTAAGGCAAAGCATACAGTAGTAAAAAGAAGTCACTTTATACCAAAATCTAGATAAATATAAGATTGAAATACTAAGAAAGAAAGAAATAATTGAGTTTGACCAGTATAATGTAAGGTCTGATGGCGGTTTTTGGTCCATTTTTTGTTGGTTATCTCTAGTATCAAGAATTTGGCAGATACCTATTTGAGATGTCTTGAATGAATTAATACCGATTTTTTTAATATAAAAAATGCCATAAAATCAAAACACAAATGCCAAAAAAAAAATTCTCAAAACATGACAGTGGTTAAGTTTTCTTAAATTGTCTCATCCCTTAAGAATTAATTTGACCCTGAGAAAACTTTTGGGTAAGTTCCTGTAAGTTGAAAACATATGCCATTATTTTCAAGGAAATAAATATTAGTCTGTTCTTGAACCCCCAAGTTAACAGCTTTTCCACTACAATAATGCCAAAATCCCATTAAAACTGACATAATTACTTTGATGACAGTGTTTATGATAGGATACAACATAGTGGTTTTTCTTCTTTAATCTGAAATTTGGCTGTCTACTTTGTATTCAGTGAAATAGTTTATAGCTCTTTTTAATCACATACTTAAGGATATGCTCACAGTACATATATTTGATATCAGTGTTTATCTAATTAAACATTTAATTTCAAAATAATAAAAGAATAGAGACAAAAGAAGTTAATCAAACAGTGCAAATAAGGCCCAAATTTATCTTTTTTATAAACTTAGAAAATCAGGAATACTCTTTAGGGTGACTGTGTGTTTGCTTTGATTTCAAAGTTTTCAACTCCCAGTTTTACAGCATATTAAGAAAACTTAAGCAGTAGACAGATTGAATACTCATGAATAAACACATTTCACTGGAAAAAAAGAATAGGCAAAGGATGTGTTGGAAAAATTACAACTACCTCAGAGATGATGAAATTTGATATAAAGTCTAGTTAAAGAAATTGTTTCATTTCTTTTTAAGAAATTCTATACATTTTTAATCTAAGGAATACTTCAGGAAATCCAAAGATATTTGCACATTTATTACAGGTTATTTCTACTTAAAAAACTCAGAATTAATAAGAAGAATGCTACTGCCTAATAGGATAAATTATTAAGAATATTAGGCCAAGAATTTATGCCCTAAATGGTAGATAGTGGTAGAACATGAAGCATTGCATATTCTATAGTAAATATGGTAATTATTATACTTCTGCAGTTAATATGACTTCTCTGGTGGCTCAGATGGTAAAGTGTCTGCCTATAATGTGGGAGACCTGGGTTCAATCCCTGGGTTAGGAAGATCTCCTGGAGAAGGAAATGGCAAACCACTCCAGTACTCTTGCCTGGAAAATCCCATGGACAGAGAAGCCTGGTAGACTACAGTCCATGGGATCTCAAGGAGTCGGACACGACTGAGCGACTTCACCTTCAGAGAACTAGAAGGAGAAGAGAGAAAAGTAATACAGACAAAATATTTGAAGGGTTGATCGATCACTAGAAAATTTCTAGAATGTCGAATCAGAGGGTAAAGAAGTCTTAACAAATTCCAAAAGTATATATTGAAAGAAATCAACATGTAGAAAGTTATAATGACTACAGAAAACCAAATATAAAAAATCTTTGCCAGATAAAAGGGCAGAAGTTCTTTAAAGTCATGTTAGTTAGTCTGATGGATGACTTTCCAGCAGCAGTAGTGGAAGCTCAATGACAGTAGAATACTTGTAATAGCCTGAAAGAAAATAACTGCCAACTACAAATTCTACACCAAGCAAAAAATATCTTGTAAGAATGATTGTAAAATAGACCTTTAGACACCAGTTGAGTGTGCATGCCACCAGCTCACCAAAGGAAATTCTAAAGAATATATTTCAGGCAGAAGGAGAATACAGATCAGAGCTACAAAAATGATAGTGGAGCAATGAAAGTCATTTTATATGAATAATATAAATGAGCATTGATTACTTAAAACAGTAATTATGAAACTTAAAAGTATACAGAGTTAACAACAACAATGTATCAGGAGTAATGCTAAATGGAGAAAAAGGTATTTTTATAAGATGAATATTAGACTTTGGTAAGTTAAAAGGATACATGTAATATTTTTAAGGGTAACTGCTGAAAGAACACAATTTGGGCATAAAATTCTAAACCAATACAAGGAAAACACTTGGAATAAGTCCCTCAAATAAATTCAAAGAAGAAAACTGTAGTAGGAGGAATAGAACAAGTGGGACAAGCAGGACAAAGGAGGATGGAGGTAGATCCATATGTAGATGTAGATCCATATGTAACAGTAATTCTTATTAAATATGGGTGGATTAACTTCCAATTAAAAGATAAACAGACTGGATTTTAAAAGCGAATCAAATAGTTTTTAAGACTTAGATATCTAAGGGAGGGGTTCCCTGGCAGCTCAGATGGTAAAAAGAATCTTCCTGCAATACAGAAGACCTGGGTTTGCCTGGGTCAGGAAGACCCCCTGGAGAATGGAATGGCAACCCACTCCAGCAGTCTTGCATGGAAAATTCTATGGACAGAGAAGTCTGACAAGCCACAGTCCACGGGGTTGCAAAGACTCGGACATGACTGAGCAACTAGTACACATAGTAAGTCTTGGGAAAAAAAAGGTTGCTCAGAGTCTCATGTCATATTGATAAAACTTAACTAGGAAGACATAATTGTTTCCAGTTTGAACTCATCTGATAGCATAGCCTCAAAGTAAATCAGATGTAAAGACCAACGAATAAGTAACCAACTGCAGTGGGAGATCTAACACCCCTTTCTCAGTATTTGATAGAATAACTATAAAATCAGTAAAGACATTGAAGATTAGGACAAAAAGATTACCACTTGAATCCTTAATCAACACCTTCCAGCTACAAAATTTTCTCATTTGATCATATTTTAAGCCACAAATTCAGTCTCAAATTTTAAAGCATCAAAGTCATATTATTAATGATTATGTTTTCTAATCACACTGTATGTACAGTTAAATTTTAGCTAGAAATCAGTGACAGAGAGACAACTAGAATATTGCCTTATGTTTGAAAATTAAATACATTTCTAAGGAATACCTGGGTAAAAGAGGAAAGCATATCAGAAATTAGAAAATATTTTGTATTGAATTATAAAAATATTATAGAATAAAAGTTGTGGGATGCAGCTATAATTGTACTTAGAGGGAAATATATACTTTAAGTGTGTTTTCTGTCAGCTTCCCTCATGATTCAGTTGATTAAGAATCTGCCTGCAATGCAGGAGACTGCCTGCTGTATAGTAGACCTGGGTTTGATCCCTGGGTGGGAAAGATCCCCTGGAGGAGGAAATGGCAACCCACTCCAGTATTCTTGCCTGGGATATCCCATGGATAGAGGAGCCTGGCAGGGGTACAGTCCATGGGATCCAAAGAATCAGACACGACTTAGCAACTAAACCACCACCAAATATATATTTTAGAAAAGAAGAGTTTAAAATTAATGAGCTGATCAATCTAGGGAAGTCTGACTAAGACCAGCAAAGTATGCCCAAAGAAGAAAGAAAAGGTGAAGATAAATGAAATAAAAAGCAGATTGACTTCAGCAGGAATAGTGAAATAAGGACCTCTGAAAGCCCCTCCTCTGTAAAAGCAGCAAGAACCCTGCCAAAGATTGTCAAAATCAACTTTTTCAGAACTCTGGAAATAAGCAAACGCTTGCAACAATCCAAGGAGTTTATTCAAGCAAGTGACTAAATCTTAGTAAGAACAGTTTGCTTGACATTTTAATTTGCCCTTTTTCCATTCCCCTCTACCCAACTCTACAGTAGTCTTGAAAACAAAGAGGTCCCACAGTCTTAGTGAAAACAGCAATCTAGCAGCCACTGAAAGGGGCTGGATGGATTTAGAGATCTCTAAAAACATCGTTCTGGAGAATCTTCATTATTTGACCTGTCTAGCAGTTCCCTGGGAACCACCATTCATGAACTTTTATGATTTGGCCTGACTGGGAGCTCATGTATTTGCAAAAATCTTTTTGTCTGGAGACATTTGTTTCCAGAGACATGCATTTAGATGGCAATAGTTTAACTTTGTGAACATATGAGGCAGTGGATAAAAGTTGGAGCAAACAAAGCTTAAAAGGAAAAACTGCAAAATAAGATATCCTAAGGGTCTTTGAAAAGCTCCAGGACATTGCTGGGAATTTTGAAGGTCATGTATGTGCATAAAGCTGTGTCATGTCCAGGGCTGTATGCGTGCTCAAGAAAGACTTAAGGCCTTACACTCTTGTTATGGCTGATCTTGAGTCTCTGTGCAAGCAGGATTGATTAATGTAGAGTTGTAAACTGCCTGACTGTATGTTGAAAGCATCCCCCAATATGCATAGATAACCCCTTGGCAAGGCGTTTAAGGAAATCTCTCTGCAACCAGAGATTATCACTAAGCTAACCAGCCTGTCAAGGAATACAGACTTAACAGGATTTAGTTTTAAGGTAAGTGTGAGTTGCTCAGTCATGTCTGACTCTTTGCAACCCCATGGTCAGGCTCCCCTGTCTGTGGAGTTCTCCAGACAAGAATACTGAACTGTGTAGCCATTCCCTTCGCCAGGGCATCTTCTTAAACCAGGGATTGAACCCAGGTCTCACTCATTGCGGACAGTTTCTTTACTGTCTGAGCCACTAGGGAAATCAGAAGGGCACTAAATATGTAAATAATAACAACAAGAAACAGCAATAACAACAAACCCGGAGGAGGGAGGAGAGGCTCGATTTACATAGTTGCTACATTATATTACTAAAAATTTTTTTTCAACAAAATTATGAGGGATGCAGAAAAGTATGACTGATACAATGGGAAAACAGTAGTCAATAGATACTGTTCCTAAGAAAGTCTAGATTTTGGAGTTAACCAGACAGAAACTTTAGATCACCTATTTTAATTATGTTCTTGGAGCTAAAGAAAACTATGTCTAAGAACTACAGGAGAACACAAGAATGATGTCTTTCTAAATAGAAAACATCAGTAAAGAGATACAAATTAGTTTTTTCCCAGATAAATAGTTGCTTTATTTTTACTTTTTTAAAAAAAATTGGAGTACCATTGCTGTACAATTCTGTGTTAGTTTCTGCTGTACAACAGAGTGAGTCAGTTATGTGTATACATATATCCCGTCCCTCTTGAACCTTCTAACACCCCTCAACAGATACAAATTATTAAAAGAACCAAATAGAAATTCTAGAGTTGAAAAGTAAAACTTGAAAAATTAACTAGAATAGCTTAACAGAAGATTTGAGCTAGCTGAGGAAAGAATGAACAAATTAGAAGAAAGACTAATTGGGATTTTCCAGTCTGAGGAACAGAAATAAAGAAAAGGGATGAAGAAAAATAAAACAGAGCCTCAGAGATCTATGAGATACCATCAAGCATGTTAGCATGTGTTTTATAGGAGTTCCAAGAGGAAATGAGGAAAACATAGAAAGTATTCTTGAAGACATAATTGCCAGAGTATTTCCAAATTGGTAAAAGACAAACATCTACACATTCAAGCAACTCAGCAAATTTCCAGAATAAACACAATGATATTCACAACAATGACTTTCACATTAAGACATGTTATAATCAAGCCATTAAAAGCTAAAGGTAAAAAGAATATTGAAAGTAGCAAGAGAGGAGCAGCTTTTTTCATAAAAGTTAATAGGGTAAACAGGTGCTTCGAGAAATCATGGAAGCAAGAAGACAATGGTATGATACATTCAAAGTACTGAAAGAATGCAAACCAAGTATTTTTTATCCAGCAAAAATATCTTTCTAAATGGAGAAATTAAGACATTCTTAGCTAAATTAAAATTGTCATTAGCAGATCTTCTCTCTATGACATAGATGGATGGAGTCCTTCAGACTGAAGTGAAAGGACAGTCAATTCCACATGAAGAAATAAAGCACACTTATAAAAATAACTTATACTATAATACTGTATTTGTTTACCTATATAAATATAAAAGATATAGTTTTTAAATTTTTTCCTATCGGATTTAAAAGATAGCTGTATAAAGCAAAAATTGTAAATATGTTGATAGGCATATAATGCATAATGGTATCATTTGTATGGCAATAATAGCACAAAAAAGAGAACAGGTATATAGAAGTGAAGCTTTCATGTAATACTGAAGTTAAGTTGGTATTAATTCAAAATGGATTGTTATAAGTTATTAGGAAAATAACTCAAAAATATAGTAAAAGAAATGGCAAGGGAATTTGAATGGTACTCTAGAAAATACCTATTTTAACAAAAAAGTCAACAGTTGAGGAATAGAGGGGAAAAAAGGCATAGGACTTGCAGTAGATAGCAAAGACAGGTATAAATCCTGTCTTATCAGTAATTAAATGTAAATGGATTAAGCATTTCAATTAAAAGATAAGACATTGGCAGACTGGGTAAAGAAACATGTTCTTCAGTTCAGTCGCTCAGTCGTGTCCGACTCTTTGCGACCCCATGAATTGTGGCACGCCAGGCCTCCCTGTCCATCACCAACTCCTGGGGTTCACTCAAACTCANCTCATGATGTAGTCTGCATATAAGTTAAATAAGCAGGGTGACAATATACAGCCTTGACGTACTCCTTTTCCTATTTGGAACCAGTCTGTTGTTCCATGTCCAGTTCTAACTGTTGCTTCCTGACCTGCATATAGGTTTCTCAAGAGGCAGGTCGTATATATTAGGTCATAAAATAAATTTATTTCCAATATATTTGAAATCATGAGATTATACAGAGTATGTTCTCTAGGTGTAATGGAATGGAATCAGTAATCAGTAACAAGGAAATTTAGGGAATTTCACGGATCTGTAGAAATTTAACAGCCTACCCTTAATCAGTGGATCAGAAAAAATCATGAGATTAAAAAATACTTAGACACTAGTGAAAATGAAAACAACATACAAAAAATAATGAGATGCATCAAAACCAGTGCTCAGAGGGAAATTTATAGCTGTAAACCCCTCCATGGCTTCCCTGGTGGCTCAGACAGTAAAGCATCTGCCTATAATGCAGGAGACCCAGGTTCGATCCCTGGGTCAGGAAGATCGAACCCCTCCATTAAAAAAGTAAGATCTCAAGTGAACCTAAACTTGCATCTTAATTAGCAAGGCAAAGAAGAGCAATCTAAACCCAAGTAAGCAGAAGGAAGGACATAATAAACATTTGAATGGCAATAAATGAAATAGGGAATAGAAAAACAATAGAAAATAAACAAAATCAGGATTTGGTTATTTGAAAAGGTGAACAAAATTGACAAACCTTCAGCTAAACTGACCAAGAAAAAGAAATGAAAGAGTAGACATTAGTATGATATTAACCAAAATTGAAAAATTAGAATTATGAACTATTGTATGCCAACAAGTAGATAGCCAAGATGAAATGGACAAATTTGTAGAAACACAAAACAATTGAAACTGACTCAACACAGAATTCTGAATAGACCTATAATGAGAGATTGGATTAGTAATCAAGAACTTACCAAAAAAAAGAGTATAGATCCATATGACTTTACTGGTAAATTCTACCAAACATTTAAAGGAGTAAAACTAACGCTTCATAAACTCTTCCGAAATACAGAAGAGGGACACTTCTAAGTCATTCTATGAAGCCAGTCTCTGATATTAAAACTAGACAATAATTGTACAAGAAAACTACAGACCAGTAGTAGAGTGTGTGTGTGTGTGTGTGTGTGTGTGAGTTGCTTAGTTGTGTCCAACTCTTTGCAACCCCCATAGACCATAGTCCACCAGGCCCCTCCGTCCATGGGATTCTCCAGGCAAGAACACTGGAGTGGGTTGCCATTTCCTTCTTCAAAAGGAGCCATAGAAAGAAAGAAAGTGAAGTCACTCAGTCGTGTCCGACTTTCGCGACCCCATGGACTGTAGCCTACCAGGCTCCTCCATCCATGGAATTTTCCAGGCAAGAGTACCAGAGTGGGTTGCCATTTCCTTCTCCAAATAGTAGAATATAGATGCAAAAATCTTCAACAAAATACTACAAAACTGAATCAGCAACATATAAAAAGGATTACGTACCATTCAGGTGGGATTTATCCCAGGACTGCAAGGGTAGTTCACCATACAAAAACCAATCAATGTAATATGCCAAATTAATAAAAGGACAAACACATTTCAAAAATTATCTCAGTATAAACAGAAAAGGCGTTCAATTGAATTCAGCACCCTTTCATGATAAAACATGTAATAAACCATAAATAAAAGGGAACTTCCTCAACTTCATAAAGAGTATCTATGAATAACCCACACTAACATCATTTTTAATGGTGGAAGATTGAAAACATTTCCCCAAATAGGATCAAGATATCAGCTCTGTCCACCTCTATTTGACATTGTAGGTTTTAGCTAGAACAATTAGATATAAAAAAGAAGGCTTGCAGATTGGGAAAATAGTAAAACTACTTGTAGATGGCATCATCTTATATGAATGATTCTCATTATTTATGGAGAATTTATCTACTCACTAAAATTTTTTGTAGCTCCAAGATGAATACTTGTGATGCTTTTGCAGTCATTCATGGATATATGGGGAGAAAAAAAGGAAAATTGTGAAAAATTTGAGTTGCCTGACCTACA
This sequence comes from Redunca redunca, assembly GCA_006410935.1. NCBI lineage: Eukaryota > Metazoa > Chordata > Mammalia > Artiodactyla > Bovidae > Redunca > Redunca redunca. Next base: position 44,889 of record SJYQ01014269.1, read on the forward strand.
CATTCTCAGCTGAGGTTGAACAAGGCAACACTCTGCCTTTTTATTTCAGCTTTCATACAGAAGTGACTAGAGGATAGGGAACAGAATAACATAGTAGAAGAAGCTCCGGCTCTGAAGCCAGTTCTATGGAGTTTGAGTCCCAACTCTGGTACCCATTGGGAAAGTGGCCTTAGGCAAAGTCCTTAATGCTTCTGAATCTCATTCTCTTTTTTGTGAAATAAAAGAGAATCAACCAGAATTAGATACCTTTAGGATTTAAGGTCATAATCTGTGTGTGAGTGTGTGTGTGTTTATGTATGTATTACTCCTAGAGAGTCATTCAGTACTTGCTTATTCAGCAGACTTGACAACTTTAAAAAACAACTACTGCAAATAGCAAGAACTTACAATATGTGAATAACCCTACAAATTCTACAGATGAACTGTTAGAGCTAATATCAAGTTAACAGGGTTGCAGAATCAAGATCATTGTACAAAAATCAACTGTATTTTTACACACTAGCAATGAAAAATTCAAAAATGAAATTAAGAGAAAATTCCTTGTACAGTAGTATTAAAAAGAATAAAATACTTAGGAATAAATTTAACAGAATTGCAAGAGCTGGAAAGACATCCCATGTTCACAGATTACAAGACTTAATATTAAGATGGCAGTACATTTCAAATTTGTCTATAGATTGAACTTAGTCCATATCAAAATTTCACCTGTCTTTTTTGAAGAAGTTGATGAGTTGGTTCTGAAATTCACATAGAAAGGAATTGACCAAGAATAGCCAAAGTTAATCCTGAAAAGAACAAAGTTAAAGGATTCACATTCTCAGTTTCAAAACTTACCCAAAGCTACATGGTACTGACATAAGAATAGATACATAGGAGAACTTCCCTGGTGGTCCAGTGGCTAAGACTCTATGCTCCCAAAGCCTGGGTTCAACCCCTGGTTAGGGAACTAGATCCCACATGCAACAACTAAGATCCAGCACAGCCAAATACATTAAAAAAAAAAAAAAGAATAGACATACAGATCAGTGGAATAGAGTTGGGGCTCCAGAAATAAACCATTACCCTTATGGTTAGTTACAAGGGTGCCACATCAATTCAGTGGGAAAAAACTGTTTTTTAACACATGATACTGGGACAGCTGGATATGCACATACAAAAGAATCAAGTTAGACACTTTGTTCATACCATATACATATTGAGACATATACTTAAGTGTAAGAGCAAAAGCCGTAAGACTCTAAACATAGGCTTAAATCTTTGTGATTGGACATGGCAATAGTTCTGCAGATATGCCATGAAACACAGAAGGAGCAAAGGAAAAACTGGATAAATTGAACTCCACTAAAATTAAAATTTTTGTGCTTTAATAGGTCCTATGAAGAAAATGAAAAGACAGTTCACAGAAGGGAAGAAAATATTGAAAAATCATATATTTGCTAAGGTGCTAGTATCTGTGTTCAACAATAAGACAAATAATCCAATTTTTGAATGGGCAAAGAATTTGAATAGACATTTCTCCAAGGAAGATACTCAGGTGCCCAATAAGCACATGAAAAGATGTTCAACATCTTAGTCATAGGAAAATGAAAATCAGAACTTTAGTGAAGGTGTACCACCTCACACTGGTCACAATAGCCATCATTAAAAAGTCAGCAAATAATAAATGTTGAAGAGTGTATGGAGAAAAGGAAACCCTTTTACGTTGTTTTAGGAAATGTAAATTGGTGTATTCACTATGGAAAACTGTGGACAACATGATCCACTGTCATCCAACAGTCCCACTCTTGGGCATACGTCTGGAAAAGACAAAGACTAGTTTGAAAGGATACATGCACCCCAGTGTTCATAGCAGCACCATTTACAATAGCCAAACGTGGAAGCAACCTATATGTCCATCAATAGATAAATAGGAAAAGAAGTGCTGTGTTTATACAATGGAGTATTACTCAGCTATAAAAAAAGAATGAAATAATGCCACTTGCAACAACATGAATGGACCCTAGAGATTATCATACTAAGTGAAGGAAGTCAGAAAGACAGAGACCAATATGATATCAATTATGTGTGGAATCTAAAATAGAACACAAATGAACATACTATTGAAACAGAAACAGACTCAAGGAAATAGAGAACAGACTTGTGGCCAAGCAGGAGAAGAGTAGAGTGGGAACAGTTGGGAGTTTTGGATTAACAGATGCAAACAAGTTTATATAGGATGGGTAAACAATAAGATCCTACTTTATAGCAAGGAAATTATATTCAGTATCCTTTGATAAACCAGAATGGAAAAGAATAGAAAAAAATATGTGTAACCGAGTCACTTTGCTATACACAGAACACACCACTGTAAAACAGTTATGCTTCAGTTAAGAAAACTTCAGTGAGATCTCACTTCAAAAAAAAGAACATTAACAATTATTGGTGAATGTGTAGGTAAATTAGGACCTTTCATACATTGTTGGTGGTGCAGCTGTGTTAGAAAATGTAGTTAGAAAACTTCATCAAAAGTTAATTAAAGAGTTAAAATATGACCCAGCAATTCTACTCTTAGTATACATGCTCTCAGTTCAGTTCAGTCGCTCAGTTGTGTCCGACTCTTTGCGACCCCATGAATCGCAGCAGGCCAGGCCTCGCTGTCCATCACCATCTCCAGGAGTTCACTCAGACTCACGTCCATCAAGTCAGTGATGCCATCCAGCCATCTCATCCTGGGTTGTCCCCTTCTCCTCCTGCCCCCAATCCCTCCCAGCATCAGAGTCTTTTCCAATAAGTCAACTCTTCGCATGAGGTGGCCAAAGTACTAGAGCTTCAGCTTTAGCATCATTCCTTCCAAAGAAATCCCAGGGTTGATCTCCTTCAGAATTGACTGGTTGGATCTCCTTGCAGTCAAAGGAACTCTAAAGAGTCTTCTCCAACACCACAAGAGAATTGAAAACATATATATGTTTACATAAAAATACCTAAATTAGTGTATGTAGCAGCATTATATATAATAGGTCAAAAGTGGAAAAACCAAAATGTCAATCCACTGATGAATGGATAAACCAAATGTAGCATATCCATACAAAGGAATGTTACTTGGCAATAATAAGGGAATGAAGTTCTGGTACATGATACAATGTTTGAATGAATGTTGAAATGAATCTTGAAAGCATTATGCTAAGAGAAAGAGGCCAGACACAAAAGGCCCCATATAAGGTTTGATTCCATTTACATGAAATGTCCAAAATAGGCAAATGCATAGAGACCAAAAGTGTTATAGTGCTTGCCAGGGGCTAGAGGGATGAGGGAATAGAAAATGACTGTTAATGGGTACAGAGTTTTATTTTCGGGTTAATGACTATTTTCTGAAATTAGTGGTAATGCACACAATTCTGTAGTAAAATCCTTTTAATTATATACTTTTAAAGGGATATTTTGTGGTATGTGAATTATTTCTCAATAGAAACAGCAAACATAGACTTTCAAGAAAGCTAAATGTTGGTTTGAAAAAACTAACAATATAGATAAACCTTTCATGAGACTGGTCAAAGGAAAAAGTATGTGAAAATATCAGGAATAAAAAGGAGTATGATATATTGGCTGATATTGAAAATATAATATTTTGAAAACCTTTTGCAATAAATGAAAAAACTAGAGGGCATTCACAAATTCCTAGTAAGATTATTTATAAAACCCACATAAGAGAAATTATAATTTAAAAGTTTGCATATTCATAATCATTAAAGAAATCAATCAGTAATGAAAGATCTTCTTAAAAATAAACTTGTTTTCTTTAGAGTCTTACAAAAAAATGGAGGAAAGAAATAATTCCTCCCTCATTTTAAAAATAGCATGACCTTGACCTTGATTTAAGAAAGTATAATATAAGAAAAAATACAGAGCAGATTCACAAACAGGCTGATACAGCAGTACTGAGTTGGGTTTATCCTGGATATACAGGGTAGGGTTAACAAAATGAGTGCTGTTCATCTCATTACCAGATTGAAGGAGGAAAAAACCATAATTTGGTGTATGTAGAGAAAAATTACATGATGAAATTGAGTATCTATTAATGAAGATGCTGTTGGCAAGTGGAGTATAATGTAGCTTTCTCTGTGATATTTGATATTTTAAATAAAACCTTATATTTAGTAGTGAAACTTTGAAAGATTTCAAGTTGGGATCAAGAACAAGGCAGATGTGGTTTATGATCACTTCTATTCATCATTCTATTAGGGAAGAAAGAAAAATAAGCAAAACAAACTACTGTCATAGCATATGGTATGATTATGAGCATAGAAAATCTAAAATATACAGATAAAAATTGCAACAGAATTCAGTAAGATAGCTGGATATGCAAAAGTTTAAAATTACAAAAATAATGTTTAACATATAAAAGTATAATTTCTGTGTATCTGCAGCAGTTAGAAATTGAAATTTAAAAACAAGTTTATAAAAGCTACATAAATAATCAGACATTCAAGAATCATTCCCTGTAACCAACCAGGGACCTATTGTATATAACACATGGAACTCAGGTCAGTGTTATGTAGAAGCCTGGAAAAGGAAGGGTGTTTAGCAGAGAACGGATACATGTGTATATATGGCTGAGTCCCTTGCATGGTTCATCTGAAACTACTGCAACATTGTTAATCAGCTATACCCCAATACAAAATAAAAAGTTTAAGTTTGGGGGACAAAAGGAATCATCCCCCAAATTATATATAAGACTTCTTCATGGAGAATATATTAAAATCTTATTTAAATATTAAATAAAAGACCTAAATAAATTGAGAAAAATACTATTGATGGATTTTAAGCCCTTTAAAAAACTTTTTCTTTTGTTTTTGGCCACTTTGCTATAAGCATAGAGGATCCTAGCTCCCCAGCCAGGGATCGAACCCCTGCACCTGCATTGAAAGTGTGGAGTCCTAACCACTGGACCCCCAGGGGATACCCCAAAATCTTTCTCTCATTTTTCTCAGTGACATTAGTTCTTCCTATTTAATGTACAGATTCAGTGATATCACAACCATAATCTTAGAAGATTTACTTAGTCTTAAATAGACAATCTAAGATTTATAAAGAAATACAGAGGGCTAAGTATCGCCAGGATACTTTTGAATTGGAAAAATAACAAGGTCGTAGAACTTGACCTACTAGATATTAAGATTTGTTTTGTAATTAGGACATTGTGGTGTTAGCAGAAGGCTAGACAAAGAGACGGTGGAACAGAATGCTTCTTGGAATGGAAATAGACCAACACATATGTGGACACTTGGTTTTTGATAGGAACATTATGAAGCAGTGGTCAAGGGCTTTTTAAAAAAATGATACCAAGACAGTATAATGGCAAAAACAAAATTGACTCCCTATCTCACAACATACACAAAAAAATCAATTCTATGTGGATTATAGACCAAAAAGTGAAAAGTGCCATTAAAAGTTTTATGGAAAAGTGTGACTTTAACCTTAGATAAGGATTATCAAACAAGATGGAAAAACAAAAAGGAGAGATGATAGTACATTGGGTTCATGTAAAGGTAACATAAAGAGTGAAAAAGGCAAGTATAAAGTAGAAGAATATATTTGTAACACATGTAACTAACAAAGGACTTATATTTAGAATAACTACCATTGAGTTTTAATTATTAGATTGCATATGTTTACATATGATTATATATGCTATTACATATTATATAAATGAAGTGAAGTCACTCAGTTGTGTCCGACTCTTTGCAACCCCATGAACTGTAGCCTACCAGGATTCTCTGTCCATGGAATTTTCCAGGCAAGAGTACTGGAGTGGGTAGCCATTTCCTTCTCCAGGGGATCTTCCCAACCCAGGGATCGAATCCAGGTCTCCCGCGTTGTAGGCAGACGTTTTACCGTCTGAGCCACAATGGATAATTAAATATATATACTGTTAGAATCAATAAGAAAAGTATAACCCAATAGAAAAAGCCCTTAAACAGGCATATTATAAAAGAAGAAATTAAAATTATTACTAAAAATATAAAATGTTCTATCAGGAAAATGTAAATTCAAATCATTATGAAATTTAACTATTGTTCTAAAAGTTACAGAAAATTTTAACGTCTGATAATACCAAGTGAGGGTGAGGTTGTAGAGGATTGGAGGAATGCTCTGATGCAAGAGTAAACTGGCACAATCACTTTTGGAAAGGTTTGGTATTAACCTGGTGATGTAGAACATATGATGCATATGCTATTACCTAGGAGTTCTTTCTTAGATAGATATTTAGACAAACTTGTGCACATGTGCTTTGGTACATATTTATAAGAATGTTTTTGATAGCATTGTTTGTAATGGTTCAGATCTGGAACCAGCACAAATTGTCCATCAGCAGTAGAATGGATGAGTAAATTCATGCAGTGAAATATTCTACTGCAGTGAAAATAAATCAGGCACAGTCACGTTTAACATTGTGAATGACCATTAAAAGTGTTGAGTTAAATAAATCATGTAAAGGGTATATAAACTATATATCCATTTGTATGAAGTTCAAAAATGAAACTGTATTGTCTAGAACATGCATTCTTGGCAGGGTTCATATTGTTTCTTTTGGTAGCAGAAATTGGTTCTTGGAAGTAAAAAAATGTTTGATATTATAATGGTTTGTGGTCCTCCAAAGCTTAACCCTACCTGCAAAATCTTCACTTAGTATTGATTTCTTTCTGAGTTTTCTCAAGTATCACATGAGCACCATTTACACTGACACTGAGTTCATGGAAGAGATGCAGAGCGTATGCAAGGTCTGGGCTACAAAATTGTGGTGATAAATGATTGGAGGACTTTCAAATGATTGATCTTGAAATCATCACTAGAGGTAGTCTGTGTGTGTCAGTTGGTTGTCATTAGCTGCCTTGTGGATGTTGTTTATGTTTGACCCTCTCTCTTCTTTTGTGTGTGACTTTGATTTTTAGAATTAAATGTAATATTCTGTTTTATTATTTAATTCAATAAAAATTATTTAGCCCATCATTAGTTATAACAAGTACTGAAAAGAAAAAAAGTCAGTAATATTT
>SJYQ01014269.1:52576-81267 GCA_006410935.1 Redunca redunca
CCCCTTCTCCTCCTGCCCCCAATCCCTCCCAGCATCAGAGTCTTTTCCAATGAGTCGACTCTTTGCATGAGGTGGCCAAAGTACTGGAATTTCAGCTTTAGCATCATTCCTTCCAAAGAACACCCAGGGCTGATCTCCTTTAGAATGGACTGGTTGGATCTCCTTGTAGTCCAAGGGACTCTCAAGTGTCTTCTCTAATACCACAGTTCAAAAGCATCAATTCTTTGGTGCTCAGCTTTCTTTACAGTCCAACTCTCACATCCATACATGACCACTGGAAAAACCATAGCCTTGACTAGATGGATCTTAGTCGGCAAAGTAATGTCTCTGCTTTTGAATATGCTATCTAGGTTGGTCATAACTTTCCTTCCAAGGAGTAAGGGTCTTTTAATTTTAGCATTAGAAACATGTAATAGTACACTTGTGGGGGACTTCTAGTTCATATAGGTTAGGCTTGGCTTGCATGACTGAAGAGGCCAGGTCTTTGTACTAGCTCTTATTTTGTAACATTTTCCCTTTGGTTTGATTATGTATCTATTTCTGATAATCATTTACTGCCTTCACTAGCAGAGAAGGCAATGGCACCCCACTCCAGGATTCTTGCCTGGAAAATCCCATGGACGGAGGAGCCTGGTAGGCTGCAGTCCATGGGGTCGCTAAGAGTTGGACACGACTGAGCGACTTCACTTTCACTTTTCACTTTCATGCATTGGAGAAGGACATGGCAGCCCACTCCAGTGTCCTTGCCTGGAGAATCCCAGGGATGGGGGAGCCTGGTAGGCTGCCATCTGTGGGATTGCACAGAGTTGGACACGACTGAAGCGATTTAGCAGCAGCAGCAGCCGCCTTCACTAGGCAGAATAAACTGCAGATGACTGGAAAGAACTATTTGTTTTCAGGTCAGCAAACTGTGTTTTACTTAAAGAAATGTCACTAATTGTGGCCCTCAATTTATTAGTAAAAGAGGGTAGAATGGAGTTAGATTCCTCCTAGTTCTAGTCACTTTTATAATCAAAGATTCATTTTCTTCATTTTTGTTGTTTACTTACCCACAACTTTTTTCATAGGCCCAGATAACTTTGTTGAATGTATGAAAACTAAAATAAATAAGGAAAACTCTAAAAGCTTTCCCTGCTTTTGGGAACTTAGGAACTATATTCTGTGTCTTTAATTCTTTCAAGTGTGTTTTTATTTGTATAGTTTCAAGACTGGGTTGAAATTGCCATTTAAAAGGTTATACCCTGATGGTCCAGTGATCGGACTCAGAAATTGTGCTGCCAGAGCCCGGGCTCAATCTTTGGTTGGCAGACTAAGTTTGCTAGCTGTGTGGTGCGGCCCCCCAAAAAAGATTAAACATGTAATTTAATTTTAAAAGTTTAATTCAGAATATATTTGATTGTATTTTGAATATGTGATATATGATATGTACTCACACACTCACAATAAGTAGTTTTGGTTTAAAATGAACTTAGGCTAAATAAAGGCTGTTTTTTTTTGTTTTTGATGATAGGAGACCTAGGTTTCAATTTGTAATCCGATACGAATAGCTAGGTATATATCATTAGTTACTTAACCTCCTAAGTATAAAGGATTTCTTGAGATTAGGGAGATGAAAGGGGCTTTCCCAGTGGCTCAGCGATAAAGAGCCCACCTGCAGTGCAAGAGATGCAGGTTCGATCCATGGGTCGGCATGATCCCCTGGAGGAGCGCATGGCAACCCCCTCCAGTATTTTTGCCTGGAGAATCCCATGGACAGAGAACCCTGGTGGGGTCCATGGGATTACAGAGAGTTGGACACAACTGAAGTGACTGAGCATACCATGTATGCAAGGAGATGGGAGAGGTCTTAAATTTTGGTGTAACAAACTAGTATTCATTAAGTAGTTGTTTTTTAGCATGTTGTTTATGATATATTATTCTCTTATTTGTATTTATAATACATCAGAAAATTTAAGATGAGCTAAGTTTAGGTTCTGTGAACATTGAACATATGAACATTGGGGACTCAGTATTTACACATTGGTAGATACTGATATTTTTTATGAACACAGCATAAATTTGTGGCTAAAGCCACAAAACATTTATAATTGAATAGTGTCACATGTTAACACATATGTATATAGGCCATTAAGAGTTAACAGCTCTAGGCCAGGTCTAAGTCAGTATTGTCATCACACATCTTAGCCTTTCTTTTATCAGAATCAGTATCTATAAATAATGAGGTCTATTAAGCACTTTTGAAAGCTTCACAATTGAATGTTATTTTCTTTTATTCAGATGTAATAATCTTTATCATTCTCACCTCATTTGCATGTTTTTAGTTGCCTGCATGCTTTAATGACCCATTCAATGTGAGAGGAGTTGAAATTCAACTGTCAGGGTAGATTCATCTTTTCATTTTCCTTTTCTATCTCCTCCTGCTTATGGAAGGATTCTTTCCTAGGTTTTAAATTTATCACTTGTTGTACAGTCATTACCATGCCCTGCATTGAAAGTCTGTTTTTGGTCTGATCTTTCAGTGGAGTGGTTATACACATAAACGTATAAGAATTTGTTTGCACAATGCTGATAGGTCTGTTCAGTGTTTTATAATTTTCTTGAATACATTTAATCACAGAAGCCACAAATGTACACAGGATAGATCTTAAAATCAGATTGACTTATTGCTAAAATAAGATTGTAGAGAAAATATTATTATTAATGATTAGCTCTTTATTTTAATGATTATTCATACTCTACATAATCATGTATAATTGCCTACATATTGTACCTTAGTAATTGAGATTGGGGATATGACCAAAACTTTTTTTAATATAATCAAGTGGTTGAGTGTGTTCTCTAAGTGTTCAGTGTTTATACTCTATTTTATCAATTGTAGGGGAATTCTAAATGATTTTTTGTAGATATGTTTTGTAGATATGTCTACTCTGTTATAGTTTCCTTTGCTGCTGTAACAAATTACCAGAAACTCAGTGGCTTAAAATAACAGATTTATCTTCTTAAACTTTTGGAGGTCAGAAATCTAAAATATTCCCTCAGGACTGCATTTCTTTTGGCGGCCCCAAGGGAGAATCTGTTTCCTTTTCTACCTTCTAGATACCACCTACTTTCCTAGACTGTGGCTCCTTTCATTATCATAAGAGCCATTGGTGTGGAATTTCCTTTGCTATCTGACCCTGCTTTTGTCTTAACATCATCTGACCTTGATCCTCTTCAGTTCAGTTCAGTCGCTCAGTCGTGTCCGACTCTTTGCGACCCTATGAATCGCAGCACGCCAGGCCTCCCTGTCCATCACCGTCTCCCGGAGTTCACTCAGACTCATGCCCTTCGAGTTAGTGATGCCATCCAGCCATCTCATCCTCGGTCGTCCCCTTCTCCTCCTGCCCCCAATCCCTCCCACCATCAGAGTCTTTTCCAATGAGTCAACTCTTCGCATGAGGTGGCCAAAGTACTGGAGTTTCAGCTTTAGCATCATTCCTTCCAAAGAACAGCCAGGGCTGATCTCCTTCAGAATGGATTGGTTGGATCTCCTTGCAGTCCAAGGGACTCTCAAGAGTCTCCAACACCACAGTTCAAAAGCATCAATTCTTTGGTGCTCAGCTTTCTTTACAGTCCAACTCTCACATCCATACATGACCACTGGAAAAACCATAGCCTTGACTAGACGGACCTTAGTTGGCAAAGTAATGTCTCTGCTTTGAATATGCTATCTAGGTTGGTTATAACTTTTCTTCCAAGGAGTAAGTGTCCTTTAATTTCATGGCTGCAATCACCATTGATCCTCTTAACTCTCTCTTTTAAGGACTCTCTGATTACTTTGGGACCACCCAGATAATCTAGTAGAGTCTCCGCATTGTAAGATCATTAATTTAATCACAGTGCAAATTTCCTTTTACCATATAAGGTAACACATTCACAGGTTTTGGAGATTAAGATATGGCCATCTTTAGGGGGCATTGTTCAGTCTTTTCACACTTAATAAGGGAATTGTTTCTTCTGTGTTAAAGCCATCATATCTTCATATTTTCACAGAGATTTAAAAAATTTGCTCTGTTGAAGCTATGTATATATACTTTTTACTGTGTATGCTTTCCAGATATGGAAATGGTATTTTTTTTTTACTGTCTCATCTTTGATTTAGACTTCATGATTTGTAACTGAAGTATGTTATTTCATATGTATTTCTACTACTTTCCATCTCTTCCGTCACCACTTTGGTTTCTGCTCTCTTTTCCAAGTATAACAGTGATGGCTCCTCATCAGTTTTCCTGTCTCTACTTTTACAATCAGAATGAACTTACTGAAGTCTAGATCTATGATAATGATAATGTTACTCTCCTTATTAAACACTGGTAATGTCTTACCATTATTCCTGTAAGTAATAATAGCTAACATTTATTGAGCTTGTTATGTGCATCATTATGATTGTTCCTCCATTATCCTTGACATGCAGTGAAACAGTCTTAGAGGGGCTCTTTTCAAAAATTGTTTCTTCTTTATCTCTTCAGCCTGATATCTTGACTGTGCTTTGATTGTGAACTTTCTACCTCCAGCAACTAGTTTAGTAGTACCTGCTGCATAGTAGATGTTCAGTGTAGGAATATAACGTATTTAATTCTTATTTTAAAAAATCCTATGAGCTTGGTATTAGTAACTCCATACTCTAGATGAAAAATAGAATCTATGAAGTTAGATAACTTCCTCAATGTTGTGCAGCTTAGTAATTGCAGAACTTGGATTCTAGCCAAGATATTTCTGGCTTCAAAGTGATTGTTTTTAACCATTAGTACTTTATTACCTATATAGTTGGCTTTGGAGGAAATTTAAATAATATATATGGCAAAGTTCTCAGATAATAAGGAATTTGACTTAACATTTTATTAGCACCTTCATTAATAAAATCTTGGACATAGCATCTGTTGACTGAATAAAAATGCACAGCCTAAAAGTTGAGAGTTATGTTTTACTTGACGGGTTCTCCGAGGACTTGAAGCCTGGGACACAGCATCTCAGATAATGCTGAGAAAACTGTTCCAAAGTGGCAAGGGGGATCAGGGAGCCAGGATATATAGGAGTTTTTTGCAACAAGAGACCAGGTAGTTGGAACATCAAAAGATTACTGTTAATAAAAGAAAATAAGATATCTCAAGGTAAGGAATTTAGTGCTTTTCTATGTATGGGAAGATGTAAGAGTCTGGACTCACTGAAATCATTCCTTTGATAGTATCTCAGCTATCTGGGGCCAGTATCCTCTGTTTTCTCATGCTGAGTTTCCTTAGGGCACACTGTCCCTGCAGCTATAATGTGATGACTTGATGACTGTAACATCCTTTGTTTACTGATATGGCTGGCAATATTTTAGTTCTTATATTCTAGACTTGAAACTTTCAGGTCATTAACTACCTGTTTCATTTAAAAATAAAGGAAAATCTCTAGAAAGGTGAATTGACTACCTAAAATTACAGAATACATTAAGTCTTAGAACTTGTCCTAGGTCGTTGAATTCCTCACTTCAGTCTTACTACACATGATTCATAAAACTAATTTTTGTTACTTCCTTACTTTCAGTTAAGCCTGAATTTCCAGATAGTAAATCAAGATACTGAATTTCATTTTATTAAAAATATATATATATATTTTTTGAAATTGACAGAATATCAGCTTGCAAGACCCTCTGATGCAAACAGAAAGGAAATGTTGTTTGGAAGCCTTGCTAGACCTGGACATCCTATGGGGAAATTTTTTTGGGGTAAGAGACTAAATATTTCATTGTGTTTCATATTTTCTAGTAAAGAAAGATTGAGAGCATGAAGAGTTTATAAAGAATGGAAAGGTAAGGTAGTTAGGTACTTTTTACGTTTTGGGGTAGGTAGGTAGGTAGCTTTTCAAATAGAAAGCAGTTAAGTATGCCTATATTTTGGTTCCTTAATGTTGGATATATGAGGAATAGCACCTAGTATTTAGAAAATGTTTTTTGGGTGCCAGATGCTCTACTACCGCAGTGTGAGTTATCCCATTCAATCGTCATAACAATGTTATGAACCTGGGTACCATAATCTCCATTTAAAGATAAAGAAACGGGCTCAGAGAAGTTAATTTGCTTAAATATGATAATGGTGGATTGTGGGATTTGAACCTCTTTTAAAAATGTGTTATAAAATACGTGATCTACCCCAACCTGAATTTGCCTTTATCAACAGAGATTGAGCAGTGATTTCTCTAGTAGTTTTTTAGCTGTGACCTAATTTTGTTTAATTGGTAAGCTGTTTAAATGGTGTCTGTTTTTCATAATGGCTGTTTCTTAGTGTTAGAATTCAGTTATTATAGCCTTATATTAATCCACTTGACTACAGAGTAGAATCTGGAATGAGTTGGCCTAATGGCATTTAGAACGATCATTCAAAGGATGATTTGCTTGTTTTCTTGTTTGTACAGTTGTATACTCTATATGGCATTCTGGCTGTATGTGGTTTACATTTAAGAATTATGTAGAATATTACTAAAATAATTCATAGATAAAACCCAATAGACTATTAAGAAAGGAAGTATAAGGCAAGTACTGTTGTTGAGGTATTGCTAACTAGAGATTAATTCCTTGTGTGTTAAAGTATACCTTGAAATTGTTTCTTGTGAATTTTTGTCTTATTATAAACTGTTTCATTATTTTGAGTCACTTGGGTTATTTCCTTAGTTGGATATAGTAGCAGAGGATGCACTGCCAGTGTAGAGCCTTTTAATACAGTAAACTTAGTCATATCTATAATCTTTTTCATTTTTTTATAGGAAATGCTGAAACTCTCAAACATGAGCCCAAAAGAAATAATACTGATACACATGCTAGATTGAGAGAATTCTGGATGCGTTACTATTCTGCTCATTACATGACTTTAGTGGTTCAATCCAAAGGTAATATTGTCTACTATGGCCCTTAGAATTACCTGAAAGTAGTGCTTTTTTAGGATTTGTCTGTCATATCAGTGTTGCTGTGCACTGTTAACTTACTTTAGTGGTTGATCCTAATAAGAACTAAAGGAAATCAGAATTTGAAGAGGCAAAGCTCAGGGACACACAAGATCATCTGATTCTCAGGCAAATGTTTTTCTCTTACAGACATAAGTCTTATCTCTTGGCTAGTGTTAGTGTATTAATGTACTAATAGATTGTGAATTGGTCTTTTGAGCAGCATTTGGCTGCTGCCTTTATTATCTCTGCTTTTGCATTTAATCTGTGTTAATCATAAATTCTTAGAGGGCACAGTGTTTGTTTTTTCATCATTACATAGGGTCCGATAAAATGGATGATTAATTGAAGCCTATCATGGTGATGCTAGCAGAAGTATCTTAAATGTAAAAATATTGGTCACCACTACACTTTTCCTACTTTTATCTTTAGTGAAGATAATGTTGTATCAACTTTTCTCATTAAAGAAATCATAGTATCTTTCTTTTGTTTTCTTTATATTGTAGTCTCCTTAGGTTACTTTTCCAAGTCTGTCATTTGCTGAACTATACATTTTGATATACCTCATATTTATATATTTGATACACATTTGATATACCTCAGTTTGTATATTTCTTTTTGAAAAACAAATTTTCTCACCCTAATGTAATTCTCCCTTTTATAAAATTTTACTCTCTCATTGTCAAAATTAAGATCAGAGCTGATTTGGCACTTAAGTGTAAAACATTTTTATATTTAGAATCAAAATTAGTCCACTAAAGTTGACATGAATATAATGTTATGGATATGGCATTTAGACTGCAAATGTGCATCTCAATTCCTTTTACAACATTTATTAAAGTTGGCAATTCTGTATTTAGTATGTAATGTTAATTTGCAATTTAAAACTAATTTTTATTTCCAAATCTGTCATGAACATGCATTTTTCTTCAACTGGGTATTGATTCTTCTGCATTCTTTTCTTCAGTGATAGCAAATATATTAATGCTTCTTGCAAATTTCTAAAATAAGTCCCACGTATTCAATAAGAGAACTTTGTGCAATCTAGAGTCAGTTTGGAGTGTCAGCATTTATTGTATCATTTACAAGTTAGATATCAATATAAATGGTATGGAGTAAATTCAGAACTTGATTACTGATTTGCATCTTGTTTTATATATCCTGGGGCATCTCTTTTTGAGTTAGTGAAACTCATGTGTCTGTTGGAACTAACAGGTAATATCCAGTGGTGGTGATGGTAACGAATCACTGGGATAAGACTAAAAGATTTCCTTTTTCATTTAGAACTCCTGTTTTACTAGAAATTTCAAAAGAATTTCTTATAAAATATAAGAAAAAGAATTGAGAGAAGATAGAAATCATATCAACCTAAGAAGACTTCAGCAAGTGTATATTGATGTAAAACAAATGGAATATAATAGTACTGATGAGCTGCTGAGAAGGGTCAGTGTAGTGTAGGTTAGTTAAGAGAAACCTTAGAGGAGGTAAGTTTTGGAATGGTGATTGATGTATTCTCATCTCTTGGTCCTTTACTCTTGTCTAGCAAAAACTTTTTTTCTACTTGTGTGCTTTCTCTAAATTCACTAGGAAGAAAGAATAAAGGAGTCTCAACAAAATTAAATTATATGTATCTCAAGACTTTCTTTAATCGTTATTTTTCCTGTTACTGATTACTGGTTAAGGAGTGGCAAGTGATGCCCAAATTAAAGTATTCTTTTGTTTTATAGCTAAAGATGCATGAGAAATCTAATTGTATTTCTACTTTTAATAACAACATTGCCTTTCCTTGTCTCCTTCCTGCCTTTCTCCACAAAGAAACTCTGGATACTTTGGAAAAGTGGGTGACTGAAATCTTCTCTCAGATACCAAACAAGTAAGACATTTATTTTCATAAATCATATACCTGTGGAGTTAAAGAGGCTGTTTTTTGCTTTTAGTTTATTTTTTTAAATGGGTAATTAAATTAAGACCTAAAGTAGTTTAGATAACACAGCAAGATAACACAGCCTTTGAGAGGGAAAACTGACTTGAATACCTAAGTTTCCATAGTTTCTGTAGTTCAAAATTCCAGGCTTGTAAATTTATAGTAAGCAGTAACTCTGAAGAATTTATGCCTCATTTTATGTTTCTTCAGAGCTTTTCTGTTACTGTGTCCAGTGCTTGAAACTATATTATTGTATTGAGAGGTAGAATATACATATACTTACATGTATCCCTTGCCTCAGAACAAATTATGTTCTGAAGGTTTGTTTTTTAAGTCAGTGGTTTGGAACTTGGAATGCTTTTCCCTCACAAAAGAATAATCTTGTAGATGATAATTCACTTTACATATTACCCGAAAAGCCTATTGCATATATTCAAATCAAATTGCCTTTTATTAGAAATTGGATGTAGAGTTCCAGCTCAGAAAGCTGCTATTTTTTGGTCCACTTCAAATTCATAAAAATAATACACATATTTAAAAGATACTTTATTGTTATATTTTTTATTACAGAGAATACAAAAAATTTAATTCTTAAGCAAATAAGTTTCTCTTCTCACTCTTAGCAGTTTGTATTTTAGTAAACTAAATGAAATCAGATTGTTTTTTTCTTGTATCAGGTGAGTAAGCTAGACTTTTTCCAGTTCTTCATTCCAAGACAATTTGTTTTAAATTTATGAAAGAGAAATTAGTTTTAAAAATGTTAGAATAATTTGTAATAACAACTGATTGGTTATTATTATCTTGCTTAATGTAAATTTCCATTGATACTAGCAGTACTTTTAAGTAAGGAAAGATAATGAAAGCCATGCCAACGTTACGGGGTTGTTTTGTTTGTTTTGATAAAAAATGAATATTAGCTCCTTAAGTGTCAAGTGACAAATTGAAATGTGTTTCAGTGTGAAACTTTACTAATAAAATCATAAGGATATTGAATAGAGGGGCTTCCCTGGTGGCTCAGATGGTAAAGAATCTGCTTGCAATGTGTGAGACCTGGGTTCGATCCCTGGGTTGGGAAGACCCCCTGGAGGAGGGGATGGCCTCCCACTCCAGTATTCTTGCCTGGAGAATTCTGTCCATTCTCCCCATGGACAGAGGAGCCTGGCGGGCTACTGTCCATGAGGTCACAAAGAGTCAGATAAGACTGAGCATCTAAGCACAGCACATGTAGAATCAAGGGATTCGATAGGTCTTGTTGGTCAATCCCTGATAAGAATTTTAAATTAAAAAAAATTCTTTTAAATATTATTCATTAAGTACTTTGGTTCCTTAATCAGACGGGTTAAAAAGTCTTCTGGGTAATTAATACTGCTTTCATATTGACCGCGTTTAGAAGAAATATTAGTTAACAGTATATTCAACTGTGTGCAAAGCCTTTAGAAGGAAGAATCCAAGTTTTTTAAATACCACAGTGCTTAATACCATACTTTATTCCTAAGAATCACTTAGTGTGTATTTGTTGTATCAAAAAAATATCTCTAGTATAAATTTTCTCTCTGAAATGGCTTTCTACTAAGACAAGAACTAAAGTTGAATGGGACTGATAGAGACATTAAATATTGGGAGGGGAGGTCCCTTCAATTCATTGTTTTCTGTCTCCCGTGAGTTTTAAAAGTATTTGAGTTATTGGGGTTGAAGTTAAGAATAGTTTGTGTAGTTAAGGATTTTGTGGCTTTCTTGCCATCTATTCGATTATGCTAGGATGCTTTTCAACCAGGGGCACATAGAATAGATTATAAATACCTATCAGTTTAGGTATCCCTAAAAATACTGCTTATAAAGGCTTTTGCCAATTAAATTTTAATGTATTTGTTTTATTTTCAGTGGGTTACCCAAACCAAACTTTGGCCATTTAACGGATCCATTTGACACACCAGCATTTAACAAACTTTATAGAGGTTCGTGAACCAAAGGTTTAAAACTATTTGAAATAACTTTAGCACATTCTCTAAAACTTAATTGGGGCTGCCAATTTTCTTTGAAAATGAGAATGCAACAGAAAGTACAGCTAGATTGGAAAGGAAGTAGATAGACAATGGAAATCCAACTAGTGACAGATAGCAGGCCACTAACTAGTAGCAGATTCATTGGTCTGGTACCTTGATGCTGCTTGACTCTGTTTCGTGCTTTCTTCCTATTTTTCTCTCGTTTCCTCTTGTTCTTGGTGTTTTCTTGTTTCTTTGCTATTTTGTTTTATCTATATTCTGCTCTTTTTTGCCTTTTAAAGACAAAAATAGAGGATGGGAAAACACTTTGGAAATAACTTCCGTTCATCTTCACTGTAAAACTAATTTTTATTAAATGAGACAAATTTAGTGTTAAATGGGTGGGGGGAGTCACCCGTAAATCTTACCATCCAGAGAAGTGGTTTTGGCAAATTTTCTTTTGAGTCTCTGTACGTATATTTTCATAACATAGTTGAGATTCTAACTGTCTCTTGCTTTTTTTCATTTAATATTATGTTTGTAATAACCACCCAATGAGCCATTACATGGTTATGCTATAATTTACTTAACAATTTGCCTATAGTAAATATTGCAAAAGCATTCCTAATTCACCATTTCTCTTTCTTTACTTTTTTTATCATGGCAAATATTTTTGTTTCTCCTAACTGGCTAATTATTTCCTTCTCCTCCTCCTTCACCCCAGTTGCCAGTCTCTTTCCTCTTTGTTTTCTCTGACCAGTGACTTTTGTCACACACTTTATTTGCTGCTGCCTCCATTCTAACTAAGCTGACTCTTCCCAGAGACAACTTATTTTTGGTTGTATTTTTTCTGACTGTAGATTTTCTCTTCAAAGAATCGTAGAATAGTAGCACTGGGAAGAATCTTAGAGTTACTTTAATTTACCTCAACTCATCATACCATAACCAGTTCAGAAGGAGTTAAATGCCGTTTATTTTCTCAAAGTCCTATAAACTCACATAGCAAGATGGTAGTAGAGCTAGATTTCAGCCATGGGTCTCCTTATTCCTAGTCATGTACCTGTTCTTGCAAAAAGGGATCCATCCTTAGGGGTGTTCATATTTTCATAGTTCTTTTATCCATGCCTTCTCTATCTGTGAAACCAAATTGAAAAGAAATTTATAAAATTGCACTATTCAGAGTGGAAAATTGGCAACTTGAAATAATAATTGCATTGTATTTAACTTTCCCCTGCTTATTAGAGGATGAAATATATAGAATTTTTTAAAATTTCATGTAACATAGTATATATAAGTTGTGGAGAAACACTTATGTCTGCTCTTCTGAAAAATATTTTTGTTCAGTTGTTCCAATTAGAAAAATCCATGCTCTGACCATCACATGGGCACTTCCTCCTCAGCAGCAGCATTACAGGTAAGAGTTCAAAGGCAAATTTACTCCATTAGATACTGACTGAGAATCATATTTTAAAAGCATACTGAGTGGTTTAAATTTGGTACTCCAGATTTATAAATGCAGGTAAGATGATAAACTGGGACACCACTACTTCAGGATTTTTGCCTTTGCTATATGTTTTAATATCTTCCTGGATACAAAAGCTAGAGTTTTCTTAGGATTAGTTGTTTTTCCTGAGTGTTTGAAATTAAGTATCTCAGTGTGAATGCTAACTTTTGTAATAATTTCTTTAGTACTTTGAGTATAAATATATATTAGCTTATGATTTATTTATTAGTGGTGACCATTTAGTTTGATCTTGTGAAAAGTAAAATTAAGTAATTTTGAGCCTGGCATACAACTACAGCATAAATCTCAAGAACTTACTTGAGTTGGGAATGAGTTAGGTCAGATTTTTAGAAGTTAGGAAAACGTTTTAGTTTATTCTTATAATTATCTTACAGGAGCCATATACATGAGCTAAGAAGTTCTTTAAAGGTTAGGATCATTAAGTGGGTACAAAGGCTTCTCTCGTTAGAAATAAATGCTAATGAACTGATAAAAAGTTAACTTAAGTTTCTAAAACTGTTACCAACAAACCAAACCCAAGAAGACACACAAGCAGAAGGAAAGAAAAGTAATGTGTATTGCTTAAGCTCAGTTCAGTAAAAAATGCTTTTTACAATCTATTCCCTTGAAGTTAACAAACAAGATCAGTATGCCTCCATTTAGAAAGCAGAGAACATGTGTATTGTCTATTTGTTTTTTTTAGTGTAGGGATAATATAGGAAGTAGTAATATTCATTGATTGTATGTTAGAGTATCCCCAAAAATGTTAAAATGATCATATGCATGTTTAAAAGTATATTCCATTTGTTTTGAATTTGATTAGAAAAATAGTATGCTTACATAATATTAAGGACAAAGAATATTAAGTAAAAAGTAAAACTCTGCATCTCCTCTGTCCTCACAAANCTTATTCTGTTAATTAGCAAAGCCTTGTTTATCCTCTGCCTAATTACTAAAATAATTCATTGTAGAAATCTTGAGAACTACTAAAAAGTAGAAAAAAGTCATCCATGATTCTGTTTTCCAAAGATTGTTCCATTTCTATATGTTTTGATCTAGTTGTTTTTTTCTTAATGGACTGTGTATTTGTTTTAACCCAATGTTTATTCCGGATATATGAACTTCCAGTAAATTAGCTTTTGTGGGGACAAATTTATTTTTACAAAGAAGCAAGTGTTTTTGTCTTGCTGCTATCAAATTAATTATAATTTCATATTTAATGGAATTTATGTGTAAACAAATTTATAACCACATTCTCAAATATCAGTCTCAGAAGTAAGATTTTCTAAAGTAAAATTAAGGTATTTATACCTTAATATTTTAAAATTTCTGATCTTAACTTTTTTTTTTAAGGGTGAAACCACTTCATTATATCTCTTGGCTGGTTGGACATGAAGGCAAAGGCAGCATTCTTTCTTACCTTAGAAAAAAGCAAGTATTTAATAAATATTTTCATTGTAGCAATCTCTGAAAAATAGTAGACAACAGTTTTATAGAACCATGAGTCCTGAATTACATAAAAGGTTAGCTCTAATCAAGCATTTGTATTTGAACAATAATAAAGTCAATTTTAAATGCTGTGGATCTCCAGCCTTTCTCACCCCAGAAGGTGGACTTTAATGAAAACTTCATTGGGTGGATAAATTATAGAAATATGTGGGACTGTGAACAGCCATGTGCTTTAGAAAATAGCCAGAACATTTCCTAAAGCGTTTAAGCACTTGTTTAAGTTGCCTAGTCAAATAATAGAAATATAACTTTAGAATCAGGACCAAAACACATTAAAGTAATTCCTTGCAAGAATAGAAGGTGGATGAGAAATTTAAAGACTTTGAAACATTGATGTGTACTAAATTATTCAAAGAAAGCTGAGGGGGCAGGGTTACTAGAAAAAAAAAGTGAATGAAATTAAATACATTCTTTATATAATAAATGTTATATGATTTTAGATTTATATAACCTTTTAATCTTACTGTACTATTTTAGAATTTCAAATTTTTCATTCTGGCTTCCTCTTTTCTTATTTTAGACTTTCAGGATTATTCTAGTTAGAACAAATACAGTCTTACTGATTCTTTCCTGTATAACCTGTGCAGTCAGGTTAGCTGATGGTCTCAAAGAGCTTACTTAACATTCTCAGTAGGGATGTATCTGAAGTGTTTTTTAAGGCTTCTTCTGGGAAATATTCAAAATGAGATGTGAGAAATGCCTCCCAGGGGAATTCCCTGGTGGTCCAGTGGTTAGGACTCCATGCAAACTCTCAAGGGCCCAGATTCAGTCCCTGGTGGGGGAACCAAGATTCTTCAAGCTGAGCAGTGTGGCCAAAAAAGAGAGAGAGAGAGAGAGAAATGCTTTCCAGAAAACATGCTTCTAAATATTTTGTGCTGTTCTCTTCAACAAAAAATTACTGTAGCTTCATGAAACTGTTAGTATTTTACTGTTATAATATTAGGGTTTCCATTGAAGGAGTAAATACAACTATTATTTCCTTCTGGTCATTTCTGTATGCACTACAATTCCTTGGGAAGCTTTGTACTTTGTAAAAAAAATTGTACTTTTAAACTTACTGTTGGAAGTCATGTTTGCTTCAAAGTCTGGGCTTCCCAAATTTTACATAGAATGCCTACCTGTTTTGTTAATTTGAAGCATTTGTGGACTGTCAATCCCAAGATACCGATTGAAATAATTTTTTCTCCTCACTGTAGGTGCTGGGCTCTTGCACTCTTTGGTGGAAATGGTGAGACAGGATTCGAGCAAAATTCTACTTACTCAGTGTTCAGCATTTCTATTACATTGACTGATGAGGGTTATGAACATTTCTATGAGGTAAATAATTAAAATGGAGGGATATTTAAGTTATATAGATATCACTTTATGCAACAGTATAATTAGATGCTTTTTTTTTAGGTTGCTCATACTGTCTTCCAGTATTTAAAAATGCTGCAAAAGCTTGGCCCAGAGAAAAGGTAATATTTATATATATATATACTTATTAGAATTAGACCAAGGGTCAAATCCTAGTATGTTTTAGCCTTCAGGCTGCCAATAGACATGGATTAGGCCTACCTTGATGGTGTTCCAGGCATTTCTTGCTTAAACTCCACTTATCTAGGGACTCCCCTGGTGGCTCAGATGGTAAAAGAATCTGCCTGCAGTGCAGGAGCCCCAGGTTCAGAGGAGCCAGGTAGCCTATAGTCCATGGGGTCGCAAAGAGTCAGACACGACTGAGTGACTAATACTTTTCACTTTTAAATTTCTGTTATTGGTTCCATACCCTTATTATTCTACATGTGAATGTATGTTAAATATAAAGGTTATGTGGGCATTCTGTTTATTTTTATACATCTCTTTTCTTGCTGATGATTCCAATGAGAAATTTAAATATGTCTTCTAATTATAATTTTCTTTTTTCATAGAATTTTTGAAGAGATTCAGAAAATTGAAGATAATGAATTTCATTACCAAGAACAGGTACTAGAAGTCAAATTCTTTTTAAATATTATCTGTGACCAAGTTGAAACTGGTGTGGACATTGTTCCTCTTTTTGGAAGTGTCTCAGGAGTTTTAATTCTGCCACTCTCTGTCATGTGAGTCTCAAGATGGCCTTCAGGTTATCTGAAAATTAACTCTTGTGTTTTTGAGCATTTATATTGAGTAACAGAGAGAGAATTAGGCAGATTGACACAGGTCATTTGTTGTGTGGCAGTCGTTCATTTGTGTAGTCATTTCATCTGTGGATCCCTTTGATCCCTTTGATAAACATTCATGGAGAGCTTATATTTTGGGAATTCAAATGCTTTGAATATATTTTACAGGGTAATGTGAAGTGATTACTATTTGTATGTTAGAAATAGTGTGCTTTGTGCTTTCAGGGTAAGGGAAGCATTTGTCTTGATTGGAATAGGTCAAGGAAGGCTTTATGGGTATAATAAATTTGAATTGAATTCAGTATTAAAAAATACGTAAGGTTTAGACACATTCTGAGTATTAGGAAGCACATAAGTAAGGAACTTAAGTAAGGAACTCTGGGGTACTGTGAAAAGAAAATAGTCTTTTCATGTCTTTAGCATAGGGTATATGAAAGGATGAAAGGAAAGGTAATAAGTTTAAAGCAGGGTTTTTAAAAAACCCATTTTGTGTCTTGGATCCCTTTGGAATCTCTTGAATCCTTTGGACCCCTCCTCAGAACAATCTCTTCATTTTTTTAAACTCTCAGAAATATCACCCTAGTAGTACAATGATCACTGGTATATCCCTCATCCTGGGTTTACTAGTTCTTAATATGTTGCAGTATTTTCCTTCTCTTTTCTCTCTCATGCCTCTTATTTAAGTGTGTGTGTATGTATTTTTTGGAGGTTTCATAATTACAGATATCATGATACCTCTTACCATGCATCTGCTACTTACAAACATATTCTTATATAACTTCACTAAAATTGTCATGCTCAGAAAATTTAACATTGAAACAATACTGTTAAATATTTATACAGACCATAGACTTTAAGTATAGTTCATCTATAGTATTATGCGTTAGTTTCAGATGTGCAGCAAAGTGATTCAGTGATATCTATGTATCTATATATTGTATATATCAGATTATTTTACATTATAGGTTATTATAAAATGTTGAATATAGTTCATTGTGCTATACAGTGAGTCCTTGCTGCTTATCTCTTTTATGTATAGTAATTTGTATCTGTATCTATACTCCTAATTTACCCCACCCCCACCCCCCATCTCTTTCACCTTTGGTAATTATAAGTTTGTTTTCTCTGTTTTCGAGTCTGTTTTTGTTTTGTATATAGATTCATTTGTGTTTAGATTACACATACAAATGATGTACAATATTTGTTCTTCTCTATCTGACTTACTTCACTTGGTATGATACCTTTAGGTCAGTCCACATTGTTGTAGATGGCAGTATTTCATTCTTGTTAATGGCTGTAATATTCCAGTATGTGTGTATGTGTGTATCACATTGTCTTAAACCAGTCAGCTGTTAATGGGCACTTGGGTTATTTCTGTCTTGGCTAGTATAAATGGTGCTACTATGAACATTGGGGTGCATTCATCTTTTAAGTTGGGGTTTTCATCTTTTCCAGATAAATGGCTCAGGAGAAGGATTGCTAGATTGTATGGTAGCTCAATTTTTAGGTTTTAAAGGAACCTCCATCAGTTTCTATAATGGTTGCACCTCTTTACATTCCCAGCAGTAGGGTAGGAGGGTTCCTTTTTATAGAATACTGTTTTTAAATGCATAAGATAAAATGCAGTAGGTTGCAAAGGAATATGGAAATAAAGTACTTAAAATAGTAAGAATTAGTAATATGGGTCTCTATTGATATATTATTAAATAATAAGATCTAATGGTAGATCTAATAATTATTACAACTTTAAGTAGCAGTGAGTGTGCAATTTTGAGATATCTATAACTATATTGATTTTGATTGATTATAGTCATAGATGCTGATAATATTACTATGATTTTTTTGCCTATATACTCATAAATTAGTAAAAATGTTAAGTTATAGTTTAATGAAAATATGTAATTTCTTCCCAGTCAAATTCATGCTTCCCACCCTCCCTGATTTTGTCCACTGATATCTTGTGGAAGGTATCTGTGAACCCTTGATTAAGAGCCCTAATTTAGAACCAGTTCATCTTGAAATCTGCCTTTTTGGATCATCATTAGAAACAATTCCCTGTGTATCTGCTACAAGTTGAGAAGACTTAAGTACATGAGGACAAGGTTGTAAAAGCTATAAGCTTCCAGTTGCTGTTGATTCCTATGCAGTCTGCTCTATATGATTAGTCATTTAAAATAGAAATTCTATGAAAACAGAGAGCTGTTGTGATTTATATTGGCCATTTGATGGTCCTATAGACATAATCTCTAAATAGATTGATATGCCTAGAACCCACGTGGAGAAGGCAATGGCACCCCACTCCAGTACTCTTGCCTGGAAAATCCCATGGATGGAGGAGTCTGGTAGGCTGCAGTCCATGGGGTCGCTAAGAGTCGGGCATGACTGAGCAATTTCACTTTCACTTTTCATTTTCATGCATTGGAGAAGGAAATGGCAACCCACTCCTGTATTCTTGCCTGGAGAATCCCAGGGACAGAGGAGCCTGGTGGGCTGACGTTTATGGGGTCGCACAGAGTCAGACATGACTGAAGTGACTCAGCAGCAGAACCCACAAGTCCTTCCATCAACCTTAGCAGTTGATGGAAAAAAACCTGATTTTTTTTTGGTGTTCTTGTCAGCTGTTGTGGCAGCATGTGGGCTAGAACTGTGTTAGGGAAAGAGTGGGAGTAAGAATTGTGGGCCTACCATAAGTAATACCCTTGTTCCTTTTTTAGGCATTGGATTTTTAGCATTAGTTGAGTAACATTTTCTTTCTGCCCTTCTAGTTCCTTCTTAGCAAAACATTTCAAGATAACCTTTTCTGTAGCTCATTTTTTTTTTTTTTTTACATTTAGTGCATTGCTACTGAATGCTTGTCTTAATTTTAAAACATGAATCCAAAAGATTTTAGATCAAAACCTAATCAGAACAAAGAACAAATGTGAATGGTTCATACCTCTGAACTGGTAAATTTTAACTCAAGTAGCTCAGCTTATTTCAGCTTTTATATATTTCTGTTTTACTAAGAAAGTTGACCTATCTTCTCTTCAGACATTTTTCTTGTTTTCATCAGTAAAGACAAATAGAAATGCTCTTTCAGACTGTTTAAACCAGTCTTTTATAACTTATAAATTTAAAAATAATTTTTATTTCACATGGGAACTTGGACTCAGCATATATAAATATATTTAATGTTTAATACAATTAGGAGTGTAAAATGGTGCAGCAGCTTTAGAAAACAATGACCTCCTTGAAAAGTTTTGCATAGAGATACCCTACAAGCCAGCAGTTACTGGCTTACAGGTATATACCCAGAGAATTGAAAATGTATGTCCACATAAATACATGTACACTTGTGTTCACAGCAATATTATTGATTATAACCAAAATGTGGAAACCAAATGTCCTTCACTGAATGAATGGTTAAACAAAATGTAGAATTTTCATACTGTGGAATATTATTCAGCATAAAAAGGAATTAAGTACTAATTCATTCTACAACATGCATGAACTTTGAAAACATTATGCTAAGTGAAGGAAGCCAGACATCACAGGTCACGTGTTATGTGATTCATTTTATATGCAATATCCAGAAAAGGTAAATTATAGAGCCAGAACACAGACTGATGGTTTTCAGCAGCTAGGGGTTGTGAGTAACTTGGGAGCAACTGCTTAGTGGGTATGGAAGTTTCTGTTTGGACTGACGAAAATATTCTGAATCTAGAACTATCAACAGATGTAAATGATGATTATACAACTTTATAAATATACCAAAACCCACTGAGTTATATACTTTATTTTTAATTGTATACCTTAAAAGTAGATTTTATGATATGTGAATTTTATCTTTAAACAAAATAAAGCATAGCATTCAAGTGTTTTATTCTAGTACTTTCTGCACCGCCTTGGCACTGAAGATCTACTTTTAACCAGGGTCCCGTTTTTGCATAGGAAATATTTGAGTCACTCAATTTAGTAGCATTCTGATTGTTAACTTATAAAGTTAACTTATAAATAAGTGGCTGGTGAAAATAATTGGTTAAAAAATTTAGAACACAGTAGAGGGAATCATTTTATTTCTCTTTCTTCTCTGATTGCTGTAGCTAGGACTTCCAAGACTATGTTTAATAATGGTGATGAAAGTGGATACCCTTGTCTTGTTCCTAACCTTAGGGGGAATGCTCTCAGGTTTTCACCATTGAGAATAATGTTTGCTGTAAGGCTTATCACATATGGCCATTATTTTGTTGAGGTAGGTTCCTTCTATGCCCATTTTTAGAAGAGTTCTAATCATAAATGGGTGCTGAATTTTGTCAAAGGCTTTTTCTGCATCTGTTGAGATTATCATATGGTTTTTATCTTTTGATTTGTTAATATGGTATATCATATTGATTGATTTGCATATATTGAAGAATCCTTGCATCCCTGGAATAAACCCAGCTTGATCATAGTGTATGATCTTTTTGATGTGTTGCTGAATCTTATTTGCTAAAATTTTGTTGAGAATTTTTACATCTATGTTCATCAGTGATATTGGCCTGTAGTTTTCTCTTTTTGTGTTGTCTTTGTCTGGTTTTGGTATTGGTGATGGTGGCCTTGTAGAATGAGTTTGGAAGTATTCCTTCCTCTGCAGTTTTTTGAAAGAGTTTTAGAAGGATAGGCCTTAGCTCTTCTCTAAATGCTTGATAGAATTCTCCTGTGAAGCCATCTGGTCCTGGGCTTTTGTTTTTTGGGAGATTTTTTTATCACAGCTTCAATTTCAGTGCCTGTAATTGGGTTGTTCATAATTTCTATTTCTTCCTGTTTCAATCTTGGAAGAAGACTCTGTCCATTTCTTCCAGGTATCCATTTTCTTGCCATATAGTTGTTCATAATGCTCTCTTATAATCCTTTGTATTTCTGCATTGTCTGTTGTAACCTCTTCTTTTTCATTTCTAATTTTGTTGATCTGATTCTTCTCTCTGTTTCTTGATGAGTCTTGCTAAAGGAGTGTCAACTTTTTTTATCTTCTCAAAGAACCAGCTTTTAATTTTATTAATCTTTACTATTGTTTCTTTCATTTCTTTTTCATTTATTTCTGTGCAGATCTTTATGATTCCTTTCCTTCTACTAATTTTGGGTTTTTTTGTTCTTTTTCCAGTTGTTTTAGGTGTAAAGTTAGGTTGTCTGTTTGATGTTTTTCTTGTTTCTTGAGGTAGGATTGTATTCCTGTAAACTCCTTCTTAGAACTGCTTTTGCTGTATCCCATAGGTTTTGAGTTGTCATGTTTTCACTNGTACCCCATAGGTTTTGAGTTGTCATGTTTTCACTGTCATTTGTTTCTAGAAATTTTTTGATTTTTTCAGTAATGTGTTGATTATTTAGTCTCTTTAGGTTATTAAGCCTGTTGTTTAATCTCCATGTGTTTGTGTTTTTTCTTGTAATTGTTTTCTAGTCTTAAGAGCGTTGTGGTTGGAGAAGATGCTTGATACAATTTCAGTTTTCTTAAATTTACTGAGGTTTGATTTGTGACCCAGGATGAGGTTTGATTTGTGACCCAGGAGAATGTTCCATGTGCACTTGAGAAGAAGGTGTATTCTGCATTTGTATGGAATGTCCTGAAGATATCATGAGAACCATCTCATCTAATGTATCATTTAAGACTTGTATTTCCTTATTAATTTTCTGTTTCGATGATCTGTCCATTGGTGTGAGTGGGGTGTTAAAGTCTCCTATTATTGTGTAACTGTCAATTTCTCCTTTTATGTCTGTTAGTGTTTGTCTTGTGTATTGAGGTGATCCTATGTTGGGTGCATAGATATTTACAATTGTTACGTCTTCCTCTTGGATAGATCCCTTGATCATTGTGTAGTGTCCTTCCTTATCTCTTATAATATTCTTTATTTTAAGGTCTGTTTTGTCTGATATTTGGATTACTACTACAGCTTTCTTTTGCTTCCTATTTGCATGTAATATATTTTTCTATCCTCTCACTTTCAGTCTGTACGTGTCTTTATGTCTGAAGTGGGTTTCTTGTAGACAGCATATATATGGTCTTGTTTTTGTATCCATTCAGCCAGTCTGTGTCTTTTGGTTGGAGCATTTAATCCATTTACATTTAAAGTAATTATTGATAAATGTTCCTATTGCCATTTTCTTAATTTTGGGGGTTTATTTTGTAGATCTTTTTCTTCTCTTGTATTTCTTGACTATATAAGTCCTTTCAACATTGTTGTAAAGCTGGTTTGGTGGTACTGAATTCTCTTAACTTTTGCTTTTCAGAAAAGCTTTTTATTTCTCCATCAATTTTGAGTGAGATCCTTGATGGGTACAGTAATCTTGGTTGTAGATTTTTCCCTTTCAGTACTTTAAATATATTCTGCCATTTCCTTCTGGCCTGCAGAGTTTCTGCTGAAAGAACAGGTGTTAAATGTATGGGGTTTCCCTTATATGTTACTTCTTGCTTTTTTCTTCCTGCTTTTAATATTCTTTCTTTGTGTTTTATTAGTCTTTGTTAGTTTGATTAGTGTCTTGGCATGTTTCTCCTTGGGTTCTTCTATATGGGACTCTGAGCCTCTTGGACTTGATTGACAATTTCCTTCTCCATGTTGTAGAAATTTTCAACAATAATCTTTTCAAAAATTTTCTCATACCCTTTCTTTTTCTCTTCTTCTTCTGGGACCTCTATAATTCGAATGTTGGTGCATTTGATATTGTCCCAGAAGTCTCTGGGATTATCCTCAGTTCTTTTCATTCTTTTTACTTTATTCTGCTCTTCAGAAGTTATTTCCACCATTTTATCTTCCAGCTCACTGATTCGTTCCTCTGTTTCAGATATTTTGCTGTTGATTCCTTCTAGAATATTTTAATTTCAATAATTGTGTTGTTTGTCTCTATGTTTATTCTTTAATTCTTCCAGGTCTTTGTTAATTGATTTTTACATTTTCTCCATTCTGTTTTCAAGGTTTTTGATCATCTTTACTGTCATTATTCTCAATTCTTTTTCATGTAGTTTGCCTATTTCCTCTTGATTTATTTGGACTTCTGTGTTTCTAGTTTGTTCCTTTATTTGTGTAGTATTTCTCTGCCTTTTCATTATTATTATTTTTTTAACTTACTGTATTTGAGTTCTCCTTTTCCCAGGCTTCAGGGTTGAATTCTTTCTTCCTTTTGGTTTCTGCCCTCCTAAGGTTGGTCCAGGGATTTGTGTAAGCTTCATATTGGGTGAGAATTATGCTGAGTCCACCGCCCCCCGCCCTGATGGGCAAGGCTGAGTGAGGTGGTAATCCTGGCTGCTGCTGATTGGGTTTGTATTTTTGTTTTGTTTGTTGTTTAGATGAGGCGTCCTCTACAGGCTACTACTTGTGGTTGGGTGATGCTGGGTTTTGTATTCAGCTGGTTTCCTTTGTATGAGTTCTCACTATTTGATATTCCTTAGGGTTAATTCCCTGGTAGCCTAGGGTCTTGGAGTCAGTGCTCCCACTCCAAAGGCTCAGGACTTCGTTTCTTCATCTAGGACTGATGAGATGAAAACAACCTCTTTGTTTTTCAGACCTCCTGTTGTAGTTATTTCCAAAATCTGATCGACTACATCTTCAGTTTCTCTGTATCCCACATGCCTCGGGAGCCACAGTTCCTCTATCAAGGGAGTAATTTAAAACAATAATAGTACTTGAAGGTGTAGGAGCTAAGTGAAATAAGCAAAGGAGATGAAGACATGCAGACTTTGAGCTATAAAGTACATACGTTGTGGGAATGTAATGTACAGCATAGGGAATATAGTCAGTAATGTTATAGTAACTTTGTAGGGTGACAGATGGTAACTAGACTTACTATGGTGATCATTTTGTAGTATATGAAAATATGGACTTGCTATGTCATACTCCTGAAACTAATATTATATATCAATTATACTTCAGAGGAAAAAAAATAACTTACACACACACACACACACACAATTAGTACTTCAGTGACTCATCAACATATAATTCAGGAGGGGTGAAAAAGGCTAACAATACTTTTTTCCCCATACTTTTTCTATACTCTATTTTAATGTGATAATGTAGTAGTTAGCATATACCTACGATTTCTGATTTGATACATTCGTGTCTCATTTCTCCTCCATGAATGTAGTAAGCTTTATTTCTCTTTCTGTCTTCTGTTCCATGAGAGAACAACCAGATTGTCTAGGAAAGGGCTGGGCGGTATAGTATTTTAGGAGTGTTCACTGCTGTGTTAAGAGGCCTGAGCTCTAGTGTTTATTCTGCCTGTCACTTATTGTGTGTTCTGGAGCAAGTCACTTAATTAATCTGAGTAATTTCCTCATTGTAAAATGTAGGAATAAAGCCACTTGGTATCTAAAGGACGTGTCAGTTTTTAAGATTCCATGTGTTTGGGTGCTCAGAAAATACTTGAATTGGTTGTTTTCCTCTGCAAAAGTATTGCCATTTCATAGGTTATAGAAGTTTTAGTCATTAGTTCAGTTTTATTTATTCATTTTTTTCCAGTTTTGTTGTTGTTCTTTTTTAAAAATTTATTTTAATTGGAGGCTAATTACTTTACAATATTGTGGTGGTTTTTGCCATACATCCAGATGAATCACCCATGGGTGTACATGTGTTCCCCATCCTGACCTTCCCTCCCACCTTCCTCCCCATCCCATCCCTCAGGGTCATCCCAGTCCACCAGCCCTGAGCACCCTGTCTCATGCATCAAACCTGGACTGGCGATCTATTTTACATGTGATAATATACATGTTTCAATGCTATTCTGTCAAATCATCCCACCCTTGCCTTCTCCCACAGAGTCCAAAAGTCTGTTCTTTACATCTATGTCTCTTTTGCTGTCTTGCATATAGCGTCATCATTACCATCTTTCTAAATTCCATATATGTGCGTTAGTATACTGTATTGGTGTTTTTCTTTCTGACTTACTTCGCTCTGTAAAATAGGCTCCAGTTTCATCCACCTCATTAGAACTGATTCAAATGCATTCTTTTTAATAGCTGAGTAATATTCCATTCTGTATATGTACCACAGCTTTCTTATCCATTCATCTGCCAGTGGGCATCTAGGTTGCTTCCATGTCCTGGCTATTGTAAACAGTGCTGCGATGAACATTGAGGTACACGTGTCTCTTTCATTTCTTGGTTCCTCCATGTGTATACCCAGCAGTGGGATTGCTGGGTTGTATGGCAGTTCTGTTTCCAGTTTTTTAAGTAATGTCCACAATGTTGTCCATAGTGGCTGTACTAGTTTGCATTCCCACCAACAATGTAAGAGGGTTCCTTTTTCTCTGCACCCTCTCCAGCATTTATTGTTTGTAGACTTTTGGATAGCAGCCATTCTGACCGGTGTGAGATGGTACCTCATTGTGGTTTTGATTTGCATTTCTCTGATAATGAGTGTTGTTGAGCATCTTTTCCTGTGTTTTTTAGCCATCTATATGTCTTCTTTGGAGAAATGTCTGTTTAGTTCTTTGGCCCATTTTTTGATTGAGTCACTTATTTTTCTGGAATTGAGCTGCTTATATATTTTTGAGGTTAGTTGTTTGTCAGTTGCTTCATTTGCTATTATTTTCTCCCATTCTGAAGGCTGTCTTTTCACCTTGTTTATAGTTTCCTTCGTTGCGCAAAAGCTTTTAAGTTTAATTAGGTCCCATTTGTTTATTTTTGCTTTATTTCCATTACTCTGGAAGGTGGGTCATAGATGATCCTGCTATGATTTACATCAGAGAGTGTTTTGCCTATGTTTTCCTCTAGGAGTTTTATAGTTTCAGGTCTTACATTTAGATCTTTGATCCATTTTGACTTTATTTTGTGTATGGTGTTAGAAAGTGTCCTGGTTTCATTCTTTTACAAGTGGTTGACCAGTTTTCCCAGCACCACTTGTTAAAGAGATTGTCTTTTCTCCATTCTATATTCTTGCCTCCTTTGTTAAAGATAAGGTGTCCATAGATGCGTGGATTTATCTCTGGGCTTTCTATTTTGTTCCACTGATCTAAGTTTCTGTCTTTGTGCCAGTACCATACTGTCTTCAAGACTGTTGCTTTGTAGTATAGCCTGAAGTCAGGCAGGTTGATTCCTCCAATTCCATTCTTCTTTCTCAAGATTACTGTGGCTCTTCGAGGTTTTTTGTATTTCCATACAAATTGTCAAATTATTTGTTCTATTTCTGTGAAAAATACCATTGGTACCTTGATAAGGATTGCATTGAATCTATAGATTTCTTTGGGTAGTATACTCATTTTCACTATATTGATTCTTCCAATCCATGAACATGGTATATTTCTTCATCTATTTGTGTCATCTTTTATTCCTTTCACCAGTTTTCTATATATAGGTCTTTTGTTTCTTTAGGTAGGTTTATTCCTAAGTATTTTATTCTTTTCGTTGCAATGGTAAATGGAATTGTTTCCTTAATTTCTCTTTCTGTTTTCTTAGTGTATAGGAATGCAAGGGATTTCTATGTATTAATTTTACATCCTACAACTTTACTATATTCATTGATTAGCTCTGGTAATTTTTTGCTGGAGTCTTTAGGGTTTTCTATGTAGAGGATCATGTCATCTGCAAACAATGAGAGTTTTACTTCTTCTTTTCCAATCTGAATTCCTTTTCTTTCTTTTTCTTCTCTGGTTGCTGTGGCCAAAACTTCCAAAACTATGTTGAATAATAGTGGTGAGAATGGCACCCTTGCCTTGTTCTTGACTTTAGGGGAAATGCTTTCAATTTTTCACCATCGGGGATAATGTTTGCTGTGGGTTAATCACATATGGCTTTTATTATGTTGAGATATGTTCCTTCTATTCCTGCTTTCTGGAGGGTTTTTGTCATAAATGAATGTTGAATTTTGTCAAAAGCTTTCTCTACATCTATTGAGATAATCATATGGTTTTTACCTTTCAATTTGCTGATGTGGTGTATCACATTGATTGATTTGCGAATATTGGAGAATCCTTGCATTCCTGGGATAAAGCCCACATGGTCATGATGTATGATATTTTTAATATGTTGTTGGATTCTGTTTGCTAGAATTTTGTTAAGGATTTCTGCATCTATGTTCATCAGTGATATTAGCCTGTAGTTTTCTTTTTTATGTGGCATCTTTGTCTGGTTTTGGTATTAGGGTGATCGTGGCCTCATAGAATGAGTTTGGCAGTTTACCTTCCTCTGCAATTTTCTGAAAGAGTTTGAGTAGGATAGGTGTTAGCTCTTCTCTAAATATTTGGTAGAATTCAGCTGTGAAGTCATCTGGTCCTGGGCTTTTGTTTGTTGGAAGATTTCTGATTACAGTTTCAATTTCTGTGCTTATGATGGGTCTGTTAAGATTTTCTGTTTCTTTCTGGTTCAGTTTTGGAAAGTTATACTTTTCTAAGAATTTGTCCATTTCTTCCAAGTTATCCATTTCTTTGGCATATAGTTGCTGATAGTAGTCTCTTATGATCCTTTGTATTTCTGTGTTGTCTGTTGTGATTTCTCCATTTTCATTTCTAATTTTGTTGATTTGATTCTTCTCCCTTTTTTTCTTGATGAGTCTGGCTAATGGTTTGTCTATTTTATTTATCTTCTCAAAAAACCAGCTTTTAACTTTGTTGATTTGGGCTATGGTCTCCTTTGTTTCTTTTGTATTTATTTCTACCCTAATTTTTATGATTTCTTTCCTTCTACTAACACTGGGGTGCTTCATTTCTTCTTTTTCTAGTTCCTTTAGGTGTAGGAAAAGGCAAAATGATAGGATACCAAAAGAGGAACTCCGCAGGTCATTAGGTGCCCAGTATGCTACTCTCCAGAGAAATAACTCCAGAAAGAATGAAGGGATGGAACCAAAGCAAAAACAATACCCAGTTGTGGATGTGACTGGTGATAGAAGCAAGATCCAATGCTGTAAAGAGCAATATTGCATAGGAACCTGGAATGTCAGGTCCATGAATCAAGACAAATTGGAAGTGGTCAAATAAGAGATGGCAAGGGTGAACATCAACATTCTAGGAATCAGCGACTAAAATGGACTGGAATGGGTGAATTTAACTCAGATGACCATTACATCTACTACTGTGGGCAGGAATCCCTCAGAAAAAATGCAGTAGCCATCATGGTCAACAGAAGAGTCTGAAATGCAGTACTTGGATGCAATCTCAAAAACGACAGAATGATCTCTGTTCGTCTCCAAGGCAAACCAATATAACAGTTATCCAAGTCTATGCCCCAACCAGGATGCTGAAGAAACTGAAGTTGAACGGTTTTTTGAAGACCTACAAGATCTTTTAGAACTAACACCCAAAAAAGATGTCCTTTTCATTATAGGGGACTGGAATGCAAAAGTAGGAAGTCAAGAAACACCTGGAGTAACAGGCAAATTGGGCCTTGGAATGCGGAATGAAGCAGGGCAAAGACTAATAGAGTTTTGCCAAGAAAATGCACTGGTCATAGCAAACACCCTCTTCCAACAACACAAGAGAAGACTCTACACATGGACATCACCAGATGGTCAACACTGAAATCAGATTGATTATATTCTTTGCAGCCAAAGATGGAGAAGTTCTATACAGTCAACAAAAACAAGACCAGGAGCTGACTGTGGCTCAGATCATGAACTCCTTATTGCCAAATTCAAACTTAAATTGAAGAAAGTAGGGAAAACCACTAGACCATTCAGGTATGACCTAAATCAAATTCCTTATGATTATACAGTGGAAGTGAGAAATAGATTTAAGGG
>SJYQ01014269.1:81955-117937 GCA_006410935.1 Redunca redunca
GGAAACAGTGTCAGACTTTATTTTTTTGGGCTCCAAAATCACTGCAGATGGTGACTGCAGCCATGAAATTAACAGACACTTACTCCTTGGAAGAAAAGTTATGATCAACCTAGATAGCATATTCAAAAGCAGAGACATTACTTTGCCGACTAAGGTCCGTCTAGTCAAGGCTATGGTTTTTCCAGTGGTCATGTATGGATGTGAGAGTTGGACTGTGAAGAAGGCTGAGCGCTGAAGAATTGATGCATTTGAACTGTGGTGTTGGAGAAGACTCTTGAGGGTCCCTTGGACTGCAAGGAGATCCAACCAGTCCATTCTGAAGGAGATCAACCCTGGGATTTCTTTGGAAGGAATGATGCTAAAGCTGAAATTCCAGTACTTTGCACACCTCATGCAAAGAGTTGACTCATTGGAAAGACTCTGATGCTGGGAGAGATTGGGGGCAGGAGGAGAAGGGGACAACCGAGGATGAGATGGCTGGATGGCATCACGGACTCGATGGATGTGAGTCTGAGTGAACTCCGGGAGATGGTGATGGACAGGGAGGCCTGGCATGCTGCGATTCATGGGGTCGCAGAGAGTCAGACACAACTGAGTGACTGAACTGAACTTAGGTGTAGACTTAGGTTATTTACTTGAGTTCTCTCCTGTTTCTTAAGTTAGGCTTGTATTGCTATGAACCTTCCCCTTAGCACTGCTTTTACTGAATCCCATAGGTTTTGGGTTGTTGCGTTTTCATTTACATTCATTTCTATGCATGGTTTAATTTCTTCTGTGATTTGTTGGTTATTCAGAAGTGTGTTGTTTAGCCTCCATATGTTTGAGTGGACTCCGGGAGTTGGTGATGGACAGGGAGGCCTGGCGTGCTGCGATTCATGGAGTCGCAAAGAGTCGGACACGACTGAGTGACTGAACTGAACTGAACTGAACTAAACTGACATCTAATCTTACTGCATTGTGATCAGAAAAGATGCTTGAGATGATTTCAGTGTTTTTGAATTTACCAGGGCTAGATTTATGGCCCAGGTGGTGATCTGTCCTGGAGAAGTTCCATGTCACTTGAGAAAAAGGTGAAATTCATTGTTTTAGGGTGAGATGTCCTATAGATATCAATTAGATCTAACTGGTCCATTGTATATCTACCCATAGGTGTGAATGGGGTATAAAGTCTCCCACTATTATTGTGTTACTGTTAATTTCCCCTTTCATACTTGTTAGCATTTGCCTTACATATTGCAGTGCTCCTTTGTTGGGTGCATATATATTTATCACTGTTATATCTTCTTCTTGGATTGATCCTTTGATCATTACGTAGTGTCCTTCTTTGTCTCTCTTCACAGCCTTTATTTCAAAGTCTGTTTTGTCTGATACGAGTATTTCTAATCCTGCTTTCTTTTGGTCTCCATTTGTGTGAAATATCTTTTTCCAGCCCTTCACTTTCAGTCTGTATGTGTCCCTAGGTTTGAGGTGCGTCTCTTGTAGACAGCATATATAGGGGTCTTGTTTTTGTATCCATTCAGCCAGTCTTTGTCTTTTGGTTGAGGCATTCAACCTATTTACATTTAAGGTAATTATTGATAAGTATGATCCCATTGCCATTTACTTTCTTATCTTGGGTTCGAGTTTATACACCTTTTCTGTGTTTCCTGTTGAGAGAACATCATTTAGCATTTGCTGGAGAGCTGGTTTGGTGGTGCTGAATTCCCCTCAGTTTTTGCTTGTCTGTAAAGCTTTTGATTTCTCCTTCATATTTGAATGAGATCCTTGCTGGGTACAGTAATCTGGGTTGTAGTTTTTTCTCTTTCATCACTTTAAGTATGTCCTGCCATTCCCTTCTGTCCTGAAGAGTTTAACTGCAAGATCAGCTGTTATCCTTATGGGAATCCCCTTGTGAGTTATTTGTTGTTTTTCCCTTGCTGCTTTTAATGTTTGTTCTTTGTGTTTGATCTTCGTTAATGTGATTAATATGTGTCTTGGGTGTTTCATCTTTGGTTTATCCTGTTTGGGACTCTCTGGGTTTCTTGGACTTGGGTGGCTATTTCCTTCCCCATTTTAGGGAAGTTTTCAACTATTATCTCCTCAAGTATTTTCTCACGGCCTTTCTTTTTGTCTTCTTCTGGGACTCCTATGATTTGAATGTTGGGGCATTTAACATTGTCCCAGAGGTCTCTGAGGTTGTCCTCATTTCTTTTAATTGTTTTTTCTTTTTCCCTCTCTGCTTCATTTATTTCCACCATTCTATCTCCTACCTTACTCATCCTATCTTCTGCCTCAGTTATTCTACTGTTGGTTCCCTCCAGAGTGCTTTTGATCTCAGTTGTTGCATTATTCGTTATTGATTGACTCTTTTTTATTTCTTCTAGGTCCTTGTTAAACTTTTCTTGCATCTTCTCAATCCTTGTCTCCAGACTATTTATCTGTAACTCCATTTTGTTTTCAAGATTTTGGATCATTTTTGCTATCATTATTCTGAATTCTTTTTCAGGTAGACTCCCTATCTCCTCCTCTTTTGTTTGGTTTGGTGAGCTTTTATCATGTTCCTTTACCTGCTGACTATTTCTCTGCCTTTTCATCTTGTTTCGGTTGCTGTGTTTGAGGTGGCCTTTCTGAATTCTGGTAGTTTGTGGTTCCTCTTTATTGTGGAGGTTCCTCCCTGTGGGTGGGGTTGGATGAGTGGCTTGTCAAGGTTTCCTGGTTAGGGAAGGTTGCATCAGTGTTCTGGTGGGTGGAGCTGGATCTCTTCCTCTGGAGTGCAATGAAGTATCCAGTAGTGAGTCCAGGATCCCAGGAAGACTTGGTTAGCAACTGGGAGTCTGCTTGCAGTCTGGTAGAGGATGCCATCTCTGGGGCCGAGTTTGCCCTTTGCCTTATGGCTCTGGCTGTTGCACGCCTGCCTCCCTGACTCTAGCAGGGGATGGGCCGGTGTGCTGCCGGCTATCTCTCCTTTGGTATTGGCTCTGTCCTTTGTTCTGTGAGCAGCCCAGCAGTGCCTTAGGTTAGACCATTTCACGGGAAAGTTCTCTCTCTCTCTCCTATTTTTTTTTCCTCTCTCTGGCTATCCCCTGGTTTGGGTTGCTATCTCATGTTAGCTCCCTCAGATTGCCCTTATGGCATTCAGGCCCAGTCCTTACCCTAAGCAGTGCAGCCCACATCTCCCTGTTCAGCCCCCGCTTGCTGGTGGCAGACGCGAGCATCTGGGCTACTGGGAGTTGCAGTTAAGCACGT
This sequence comes from Redunca redunca, assembly GCA_006410935.1. NCBI lineage: Eukaryota > Metazoa > Chordata > Mammalia > Artiodactyla > Bovidae > Redunca > Redunca redunca. The sequence goes on from SJYQ01014269.1 coordinate 85,181, forward strand.
AATCTGTGGGTTTTATTTATTTTTTCCTCCTGGTTATTTTGCCCTCTGAGATACCAAAACTCCCCAGAGACCTGCCGATGAGAGGGTTTCCTGGTGTTTGGAAACTTCTCCTCTTTTACGACTCCCTCCCGAATGGGTCTCCATCCCTAACTCTTTTGTCTGTCTTTATCTTTTATATTTTGTCTTACCTCCTTTCAAAGACAATAGGCTGCCTTTCTGGGTGCCTGGTGTCCTCTGCCAGCATTCAGAAGTTGTTTTGTGGTATTTGCTCAGTGTTCAAATGATCTTTTGATGAATTTGTAGGGGAGAAAGTGGTCTCCTTATCCTATTCCTCCACCATCTTAGGTCTGCCCTCATTAGTTCAGTTTTAAATTGAGATAATATACTAGTTAATTTTACCATTTATATCAAGACTTTAATGACAAAATTTGATTTCTACCTTGATTTTGATTCATGCTTACAAATAGTTTTTAGGTTATAGTGCTGTAGTGATTAAATGATGAAGACCTTGTCTTTGGGCGCTTAACAGTGCCCATTGTTAAAATTTGGGCCATTGTTAAAATTTCCATTGTTAAAATTTCTCCCATGAAGATGCTGTGACATGATTAGAGCCTTGTGTGTTGTAGGGCTCAGGATGGGGGGTTGGTGGGGGTGTTAGGATAAGCTACTTAAAGTAGTTCTCTGGCTAACTTATGTTAGAATTCTGAGCATCAAATCCTTAAGCTGCCATTATATTTGGTTGTATCTGTGGGAAACTTTTGGTTTCATCGTTTAAAAAAAGAGCTAAGTATTTATAGTTGGTGGGAAATTAAGGATAGTAATGAGGAATTTCTGGTGTGGAATAATTTTACCTCTTTACAGACAGATCCAGTTGAGTATGTGGAAAACATGTGTGAAAATATGCAGCTGTACCCACTACAGGACTTTCTCACTGGAGATCAGCTTCTCTTTGAATACAAGCCAGAAGTAAGGAGGTTTCCATTTCTAAACCTTACTTTTAGAGAAATAGGAGGGTGAGAAAGTGGAGAAAGGTACATAAGAACATGAGAATGGAGAAAATTAGGTTATGTTCAGTCAGGTTTTTGTTTGTTTTAACTGAAGAAATATCAGTAGTTTTGTGGATGATTTTTCATGATTCTTGTATATGACCATGCTTTAATATGATGAGAAAATCAAGTCCTCTCCTTAGGTACTGTTCTTACTATAACACTATTAAAGTCATTTCTAAGAATTATGTGCTTTAGGTGATAAACATATTTGCTTAGCTTGCCTTTTAATTCTGTTGGAGACTCTGTACAATTTTAATCATTTTGAGAATATGTACAAGAGAAATACAAGAATCTTGATTTCAAAATATATGACTTATGTGTAATAAATATTACACATAAATAGTTGGTCGAGGTCTTTCCTCCACTAGTCCTGGTAAATAAATCATTTCACTCCATATGGGGTAGAGGTTCTCAACCAGGGGTGATTTTTGTCTCCATGGGATATTTGTCACTGCCTGGGCACAAGAAAAACCATTCAGCATCACAGTAATCCCAGTCTGTGCTCCAACCACTGATGCCGAAGAAGCTGAAGTTGACAAGTTCTGTGAAAACTTACAACACTTCTAAAATTAGCACCAAAGATGTCCTTTTCATCATAGGGGATTAGAATGCAAAAGTAGGGAGTCAAGAGATACCCAGAATAACAGAAAAGTTTGCCCTTGAAGTACAAAATGAAGTAAGGCAAAGGCTAACAAAGTTTTGTCAAGAAAGCACACTGGTCATTGCAAACACCCTTTCCGACAATCCAAAGACTACTCTGCGCATGGATATCACCACCAGATTGGTCAGTACCAAAATCATACTGATTTATGTTGTTTGCAGCTAAAGATGGAGAAGCTGTAGATAGTAAAAACAATACCTGGAGCTGACTGTGACTCAAATCATGAGCTTCTGATTGCAAAATTCGGCTTAAATTGAAGAAAGTAGGGAAAACTGCCAGGCCATTCAGGTATGACCTAAATCAAATCCCTTATGATTATATGGTGGAGGTAACTAATTGATTCAAGGGACAAGATCTGGTAGACAGAGTGACTGAAGAAATATGCATAGAGGGTTCATAACATGGTATAGGAGGCAGTGACCAAAACCATGCCAAAGAAAAAGAAAAAAAATTCAAAAAGGTAAAGTGGTTGTCTGAGAAGGCTTTTTAAAGAGCTGAGGAAAAAGAGAAGTGAAAGACAAGAGAAAAAGGGGAAAATGCAGCCAAAATGAATGTAGAGTTCTGGAGAACAAGGAGAGAATAAACATTCTTAAATGAACAATGCAAAGGAATAGAAGAAAACTATAGGATGAATAAGACTAGAGATCTCTTCAAGAAAATTGGAGATACCAGTGCAACATTTCGTATAGGCAGGATAAAGGACAGAAATGGTAAGTACCTGAAAGAAGAGATTAAGTAGAGGTGGCAAGAATACACAGAAGAACTATACAAAATGGGTCTTAATGACCTGGATAACCAAGATGGTATGATCACTCATCTAGAGCCAGACATCCTTGGCAGGTGAAGTCAAGTGGGCCTTAGGAAGCATCACTACGAACAAAGCTAGTGGAGGTGATGAAATTCCAGCTGAGCTATTTCAGATCCTAAAAGAGGATGCTGTGAAAGTGCTACACACAACATAACAGCAAATTTGGAAAACTCAGCAGTGGCCATGGGACTGGAAAAGGTCAGTTTACATTCCAATCCCAAAGAAGGGCAGTGTCAAAGAATATTCAAACTACCGTATAGTTGCTCATTTCACATGCTAGCAAAGTGGTGCTCAAATTAGGCTAGGCTTCAAGTGTACATTAACTGAGAACTTGCAGATGTACAAACTAGGTTTAGAAAAGGCAGAGGAACCAGAGATCAAATTGCCAGTGTTCATTAGATCATGGAGAAAGCAAGGGAATTATAAAAAAAAATCTACTTCTGCTTCATGAAGACTGTGCTAATAAAGCCTTTGACTGTGTGGATCACAACAAACAGTGTAAAATTCTTAAAGAGATGGGAATATCAGACCACCTTACCTGTCTCCTGAGAAACCTGTATGCGGGTCAAGAAGCAACATTTAGAACCAGACATAGAAAAACTGACTGGTTCAAAATTGGGAAGTGAGTATCACTAGGCTGTATACTGTCACCTTGCTTATTTAATTTCTACATCATGTGAAATGCTGGGCTGGGTGAATCACAAGCTGAAATCAGGATTGCCAGGAGAAATATTGACAACCTCAGATATGCAGATGATACCACTCTAATGGCAGAAAACAAAGAGGAACCAAAGATCCTCTTGATTAGGGTGAAAGAGGAGTGAAAAAGCTGGCTTAAAACTCAATATTCAAAAAAATTAAGATCATGGCATCCAGTTCCATCATTTCATGGCAAACAGAAGGAATAAAAGTGGAAACAGTGACAGATTTTATTTTCTTGGGCTCCAAAATCACTGCAGACGGTGACTGCAGCTATAGAATTAAAAGATGCTTGCTTCTTGGAAGGAAAGCTATGACAAACCTAGACAATATATTAAAAAGCAGACATCACTTTGTCAACAAAATCAACTTACGGAAGTCAAAGCTATGTTTTTTCCAGTAATCACGTGTGGATGTGAGAGTTGGACTATCAAGAAGGCTGATTGCCGAAGAATTTATATTTTTGAATTGTTGTGCTGGAAAAGACTCTTGAAAGCCCCTTGGACAGCAAGGAGATCAAACCAGTCAATCCTAAAGGAAATCAACCCTGAATATTCATTGGAAGTACTGATGCTGAAGCTGAAGCTCCAGTACTTTGGCCACCTGATAAGAAGAACTGACTCATTGGAAAAGACCCTGATGCTGGGAAAGATTGAAGGCAAGAGGAGAAAGGGTTGGCAGAAGATGAGATGGTTAGGTACCATCACGGGCTCAATGGAATGAGTTGGAGGAGATAGTGGAGGACAAAGAAGCCTGGTGTGCTGCAGTCCATGGGGTTGCAAGGAGTTGGACATGACTTAGTGACTGAACAACAGCAACAGAGGGTACATTTCAGTTGTCACAGCTGGAGAGTGATCTTGGCATCTAGTGGGTAGAAGCCAGAGTTGTTGCTGAACATTTTACAATGCAGGAGATGGCACTCTACAACTAGAAATTATCTGGCCCAAAATGTTAATAGTACTGAGGTGAGAGACTCTGATGTTGGTAGGTATTGTAAAACTACTAATTTTAAAGAAGATAGGGAAAGGTAAAGGAAGAAGCAGTAACCACATATTCTTCTCATTTCCCTAGGATGATTGTCCCCAGGGGTCCAAGTATTTTTTTCTGAACCACTGTTTGTTGTTTTTTTCTCAAAGAAATGTTTTTAAGTAGTAGTTAGGGTTTCAAATCTAACCCACAAAAATCTTATGCTTAGTTCTTGTCATAGCTGAAGGATTATTGCAGGAGGCTCTACATTGAATCATTTTATTGATTCTTGTGTTTGAAGTAGTATAATACATAATAGTTAAGAGCAGTTTTTGAAATTATGTACAAACTTGGTTAGAACTCCACTTGTCACTTCTAGGTGTGTTGTTCTGTGCTGATTATAGAATCTTTAATCTGAGCAAATTACTTAAATTTTAACCTCTGAGGCTGAGTGCTTTCTATAAAATAGGTCTGAAAAGTAAACTATTAATTGCTCAGTCATGTCTGACTGTTTGCAACCCTGTGGACTGTAGCCCACTTGGCTCCTCTGTCCATGGAATTCTCCAGGCAAGAATACTGGAATGAGTATCCACTCCCTTCTCCAGGGGACCTTCCTGAACCAGGGAAAATGGCTATTCCTTAGGGTTATTTTTGGGATTAAATGAAACACTACCTGGCACATAGTAAAAGCTTAGTAAGTGATAGCTCTTTTCACTGCTAGTCTTCTTATGTAGGATATGAGATGAGAACTGTTGGAGCATTCTGAAGAAAGATATTTGAAGCTGCTGATAGACTAATGAAGTTTTGTCAATTAGGGTGGTCATGGACTATAGACAGTTTCATGAGCTTTAAGGTGCTAGGATCTTGGGTGTCTAACATAGTGTGGCTTTGCCTTTTTAACAGAGATGTATTAGATTGAAGTTATAATTGTTGTATATGTGTCTCCCCCCTCCACTTTCCCCTTGCCCCCAATTAGGTCATTGCTGAAGCCCTTAATCAGCTAGTTCCTCAAAAGGCAAATCTTGTTCTACTGTCTGGTGCTAATGAGGGAAAATGTGACCTCAAGGAGAAATGGTTTGGGACTCAGTATAGTATGGAAGGTAAAATATTTTTAAATTGTCCTACATTTAGGTATATGAGTCACCTGGGAAGTTTTATTCCTTAATAGTTTGTCTGGTAGTTCCTGTGGGGAAAATGGTATTTTTTTTTTAAGAAGTTTACTTTGAAATGAAAATGATTTATATTACTTTGCTGGAAATTGTTTTCTGCAATGCTTATATCTATATTAGCTAGTGAGAAAATCCTATTGTCTTGGTAGCCTGGGGCTATTTTTGGCTGTATTTTAGAAAAGTGCCTCCAGACTTTAGTGTGCATATGTATCACTTGGAGGTCTTATTAAAATATGGATTGTGATTCAGTAGCTCTAGAGTTGAGTCTGTGATTCTGTGTTTCTAACAAACTTTCCAGGTGATAACAATGCTGATGAAACCACCCATTGAGTAGCAAGAGTTTGGAAACTCTGGTTATGTCACAGTTTTCCTGAGAAAAAAGAATTGGTTAGTGAAGACCAGTTGTTGACTGGTTTGTTACTATGAGAATTCTGAACATTGCATCTTTATTGGATCAGTTTGTCTTTTATCTCTACAGATATTGAAAACTCTTGGGCTGAACTGTGGAAGAGTGATTTTGAATTGAATCCAGATCTTCATCTTCCAGCTGAAAACAAGTACATAGGTCAGTGAAATATCAATGATTATACATAATCCATCCATGTTCTAATATTAAATAATACCTGTATAGCGTATTTTACAAAGTATCCTTTGAATTCATATGAGTTTCCCAGTCATCTCTTGGAGAAGGTGATGGCACCGCACTACAGTACTCTTGCCTGGAAAATCCCATGGACAGAGGAGCCTGGTAGGCTGCAGTCCATGGGTTCACTAGAAGTCGGACACGACTGAGTGACTTCACTTTTACTTTTCACTTTCATGCATCAGAGAAGGAAATGGCAACCCACTCCAGTGTTCTTGCCTGGAGAGTCCCAGGGACGGGGGAGCCTGGTGGGCTGCCGTCGATGGGGTCGCACAGAGTCGGACACGACTGGAGCAACTTAGCAGCAGCAGTCATCTCTGGGATGAACATTACAGTTTTCTTACTTTTCCGAACGATAAAACTGAAGCTCAAAAAAGCCAAGTGACTTGTCCTGGACTGTTCAGTTGGTGAATGCAGGAAAGGGGACTTAAGCATAGATCCTGGGACTTTTTCTGGGCAATGATAGCTGATCCTTTCACGTCAGTCCCTCTAGGTGTTGCTATTATGTTGTCTGATTATTCTGCTGCTGGTGCTAAGTCACTTCAGTCGTGTCCGACTCTGTGCGACCGCATACACAGCAGCCCACCAAGGCTCCTCCATCCCTGGGATTCTCCAGGCAAGAACACTGGAGTGGGTTGCCATTTCCTTNCACAGCAGCCCACCAGGCTCCTCCATCCCTGGGATTCTCCAGGCAAGAACACTGGAGTGGGTTGCCATTTCCTTCTCCGATGCATGATTATTCTAGAGGTTTTCAAACTACAGGTTGCCTCCCAGTGTAATGAATTGTGAAAGCATTAAAAAAAAATCAGAGTGGAAAATGGCAAAATGTTTCATTAAATAAAGAAAGGGTATTATTTCCCGGTAGGTATATGTGTGTGTTAACCTGTCTGCTAGCTTACAATATAAAACAATTCTAACTATGAGGAAGTCACTAGTCTAGGACAAATATAATTTACTCAGAATATCATTTTTCCCAGCAATTCTATTCCTAGGTATATACCCAAAAGAAAACAGATAGTCAAACAAATGCATGTACGTGCATGTTGATAGCAGCATTATTCACGAAAGGCAAAAGGTGGAAACAACTAGTGTTCATAATGAATGAATGGATAAACAAACTATGGCATATACATACAATGATGTATTACTCTGTCATAAAAAGAAATGAAGTACTGATATATGCTACAGTATGGATGAATCTTGAAAACATGGTAAATGAAAGAAGACAGACAAAAGGGGTTACATGTATGATTCTTTTTACCTGAAATACCCAGAATAGGTAAATCCATACAGACACAGAATTCAAGTTGATGGTCACCAGTGGCAGGGGGGAGTGGGTAATGGGGAGCAACTGCTTAGTGGGTTTAGGGGTTTCCTTTTGGGTTGATGAAAATGTTTTGCAACTAGAAAGAAGTGATAGTTGCACAACATTGTGAGTATACTTAATTCCCCCGAATTGTTCACTTTAAAATGGTTAATTTTGTTAACTTTCAAAAATATGTAAATTTGGTAAAATTCATTCTCATTCAAGAATGCATTCATAAATTGGTCTGTACTATTATTTTGACCAAAGATCCCTCTCACAGTTAAGATTTGTCAGCTCTTGGGAAATTACAGATTTTCAGAGTTCATGTAGTTTAAGGCCAAGAGGACTTTTTTTTAGTATTGTTCTACTAATTTATTGTACTCTAACATTTGAATTTGACATGTTTTTTGCCTCAAAAAAGAGTTACCTAGAGTTCTGAAACCAAGAACAGATTGATGGAAATTCCGTTGTGATAACTGAGTGATTTATTACCTTTTGCTTTTGTTAGCCACGGATTTCATGTTGAAGGCTTTTGATTGTCCAGAGACAGAATACCCTGTTAAAATTGTGAATACTCCACAAGGTTGCCTGTGGTATAAGAAAGACAACAAATTCAAAATCCCCAAAGGTAAAATGTTTCCCTCCTTAAAAATAGTGAAATAAGTATAACTAGTCTTTCTCCAGTTTCTCACAACCTTTTACCTGTCTGTCACATCTTCCTTTCCTCTTCCCCTTCTACTTGAAGACCTTTTCCAGGCTTACCTATCGGATCCATACTATGCTCCTGTGCTGTCACAGAAATTCTTATGTACACTACAGATTCCAGGGAATAAATAAGGATTCAAGCATAAAATGAAATTATTTTTTGATTTTTTTTTTCTCAGTTAAATGAATTTTGCATTTAATTCTATATGCATTTTTCCTGACCAAGGCTCTTGATAATAAGAGTATTCATAGGCCTCTTTGCATATCTGTCTATATATGTGATTTTCCTATAGATTAAAGTGTGCCTTCTGGACACTGTTTGGAATGGTAAATATACTTTATAAGGACGCTTAAGGATAAAAATGTAATGAGGATTTAAGGATTAGTGGTTTATTTCAGAATTTTTAAAACATCATCATATTGGGGGGAAAATAACAGATGTACTAAATATTAAAGCATCTGTCTACAATGCGGGAGACCTGGGTTTGATCCCTGGGTCGGGAAGATCCCCTGGAGAAGGAAATGGCAATCCACTCCAGTATTATTGCCTGGAAAATCCCATGGACAGAGGAGCCTGGTAGGCTACAGTCCATGGGCTCACAAAGAGTTGGACACGACTGAGCGACTTCACTTTCACTTTCACTAAATATTTGAGGCCTCTGGCCATTAGTTTCTTATTTAGGGTCTTTTTTTCTTTCAGCATATATACGTTTCCATCTGATCTCACCTTTGATACAGAAGTCTGCAGCAAAGTAAGAAATTGTCCTCTTTTCTGAAAGATACACATGTATATATATATAAAAATTATTGAAACACTTTTATTTCTGAATCATTGTATCATTCTCTTAGTCAGTACTTGAGCTGTGCTCCTCATTTATATGTTTTTTATGTGCCCAAAACAAATTATCTGTGTGAATCACTAAGATGGAATTGTGGCTGCTCCGTCTCCAGCACTTATTTGTACTGGATTGAGAAAGTTCCTTAAAGATGAGCTTGGGTTAGCTTCCAGTATATAATGAGGACTAGTGTGGATCTGTTGACCTGTATTTTGAGACTGCCAAGGAGTCTGATTTTACTTCATTCTTAGCAAATTATTTACACGTTTATGTAGATAGCTGTATTGTGGGAGGTCAGAGAGCCTAAAACATACCTGAATCATAGGAGGTGCTCAGGAAATGTTACTACATTTCTTCCTTTCTTTTGCCCCCTAACCTGTAAAATCCAGCCTTAAACAGCACTAACATTATTAATATCCAGTTTAAAAAGTACATTACAGGACTTCCCTGGCCATCCAGTGGTTAAGACTATGCATTTCCAATGCATCAGTCTCTGGTTCGATTCCTAGTTGGGAAACTAAGATTCCACATGCCACATGGCCAAAAAAAAAGAACATGACCCTCCTCTCTTCCCTCAGATTTTTAATTTGTTGGTCAGAAAACCTAGGCCACAGGGATAGCCAGAGCATTTGGGCCAGTTGCTTTTCATGTATTTTACACTTATCCCATTTTGCAACATAAATATTATCATATTCTATTTGTGCATGACATGAAAAAGATAGGGGAGCACTGCTGAAAGTGGGAGTTCTGTAATGCCCCTGTGAAACTGAGCCCTAGTAAGGTGTATTTACCTTTGAGCTCAATTAGTATATAGAGTTTACATTTTGGAGTAGTGAATTAGCATCTTTATAAAAGTGAAGTTTCTTACTCTAAGTTGAAGGAAATTTGTCTATTTCTTGTCAGTTAATGATGCTATTTGCATTTTTATACTCTTAGTGTGGTCCTCTTTGATATCTTTGTCAATATCCTTACCCATAACCTTGCGGAACCAGCTTATGAAGCAGATGTGGCACAGCTGGAGTATAAGCTGGTCGCTGGAGAACATGGTTTAATTATTCGAGTGAAAGGATTCAACCATAAACTACCTGTAAGTACAGTGCTCTGATTTCTTTGCAGACAACTTTAAAATTTCATATTTGTTTGTTGTGCCTAATAGCACCAAGCATAGAGGTTTGTGCATGAGGTGCTGTATATGAAAAGAAATATGTATTAATGTAGATCATGAGGTTTTTTTGACCGATGGCAGGTATTCCAACTTTGGCCACGTATAAGAGCAACATGTATTCTTTAATTAATTGCATTTATTGGGCTTCCCTGGTAGCTCAGCTGGTAAAGAATCTGCCTGCAATGCAGGAGACCCTGGTTTGATTCCTGGGTGGGACAGATTCCCTAGAGAAGGGAACAGCTACCCACTCCAGTATTCTGGCCTGGAGAATTCCATGGACAGAGGAGCCTGGCAGGCTACAGTCCATGGGGTCACAAAGAGTTGGACACGACTGAGTGACTAGCTCGCTCTTTGTTTTCTTTTTTGAGTGTAATTTCATGCCATAGTGCAAGGACAGATTTAAAACACCTGACATGTTCCCTGATGCCCTGACAAAGACTAGAACTTAGATATCTACGTTCTTTCTTCGTCGTCTTACAGTCTTTTCCATTGTTTCAAGTGTGTGTGTCTTGTTCCCTTCTAAGTTGATGACTCTTTAGAAACAGAGTTTATATCTTGTTAGTGATTTATCTTTTGGTAAAGAATATGTTTCAATGTCATCTGTCAGTACTTCATAAGTAAAGGAAGAAGTACTAAGTACCAGGTAAAATAATATACCCAACAACAAATTTTATATGTTGGGTTTTTGAGTTGGGTTTTATATGTTGGGTTCATCTAAGAAAAAATCTGGAGGAGAGGACCTGGAAGTAATTAGACCTGTGCTAAGAGGTGATAGCCTCCATATCTTAGCAAAAACCCTAGAGAGGAGTATAGTTTTCTCCTTTATACCCTCTTACCTGACAGTCTCCCCTGGGAACAAAAATTTTTCTTAGGAGGAGACCCATGGAATATTTTAGTAATCTTCAAAAGCGTAAATATAATGTAGCTTAAAATCCAAACATATCAAAGCCAAATACAGTAGTTGTCATTTGGTAGGTATGTTTTGGAATTACCTGGAGAGCATTTTAGAAATACAAACCATAGTATTTGAGGTTCTTCATTTATGAAGCTTCCCTAATGTAACATTAAAACTTGATATAAATACTATAAATACATATATAAAACTAGAGATCATTTACACCTATGAAATACAGAGTCAAGCATTCTAAAAACTTGAAAGTTAAGTTCAAATATAACAAAAGGAATAATTCACCATGACCAGTGCCAGCAAAGCAAAGAGTTGGTTGTTCAGTTTTACAAAGCTGTTATAAATCATAACACAAGTCAGTTGAGAAACACTGTGTGAGAATAGTGATAATGAACATAAGTCATTATATAAAAAGTCATCTGAGAAACACTGTGTGAATGTAGTGATAAATGCCCCCAAAATTATTTGATAAATTTGAGTTGTCATTCTTAATAAGTAGGAATGGAGGGAGGTTACTCAACCACAATAAAAATCTTCATTAAAAGTACAATAGCAGATGTTATACTAACTGATGAAATCCTGAACATTAAAATTAGGAACAAGCCAAGGATACCCACGATCACTTCTATTACTTGTCATTATTTTTAGAGTTTCTGGCTACTATAATAAAGTGAAAAAATAAAAAAACCCAGAGGAGAAAAATTGTTTTTCTTTGCAATATACTGTTAGAATTTAAAAAATAATCTGTGATATGACTCATCATAAGACCAGTATATCAATGGCTCATTTTCCTATAGTGCAATAACCACTTAGAAATGGATTGGGAAAAAATATGCCACTAGAATATTGAGAACAATAATCAAATATGTAAGAATAAAGAATAAAAGTATAGAACCTATCTAAAGAAAGCTATAAATCTTTTTGAAGCATATTAAAGACTTTAAGGGAGAAGACGCCACATGTTTCTGGATAGCACAGGTTAATACAAAGTCATTATTTCCTAAATTTTCTTCTCCCAGTTAAAATCAAATTTAGGGGCAGTGGAGATGCTTGATAAAATTATTTTTAAGTTTAATTGGAAGGAAAAAATGTTTTAAAATACTTCTGAAAATTATAAAAAAGAAAATTTATCCCTTCAGATTTTCTAATTATTGAGAATTTTAGCTCCTAAAAATTCTTTGAGGGAGGGGCTTCTCTGGTGGCTCAGTGGGAAAGAATCTACCTGCCAGTGCAGGAAACACCGGTTCAATCCTTGATCTGGGAAGATCCCACATGTCCCGGAGCTTGTGTGCTACAACTATTGAGCCTGTGCTTAGAGCCCAGGAGACGCACCTGCAGCGCCCACATGCTGCAACTGCTGAAGCCCATGCATCCTAGACTCTGTGCTCCACAGCAAGAGAAACCACCGCACTGAGAAGCTGACTCACGATAGCGAGAGAGTAGTCCCCGCTCACTGCAACTAGAGAAAAGCCTGCGTAGCAACGAAGACCCAGCACAGCCAAAAATAAAGAAATGAGTCATATAGCTAGGTGGTGTAGCCATGAGTTAAGGGGAAAAAAGATTCTTTGAGTCATTAGTACTTATGTCCCACACAATGCCTATTTTATCATATTGAACCCCTGGTAGAAACCAATGGTAAACATTTTCCCCCTAAAAATCAGTTGACTTACATGTTTCTCCACTTAAGGTGTTTGTTTATTTTCTTCTTAGCTATTGTTTCAGCTTATTATTGACTACTTAGCGGAGTTCAGTTCGACACCAGCTGTGTTTACAATGATAACTGAGCAGTTGAAGAAGACCTACTTTAACATCCTCATCAAGCCTGAAACTCTGGCCAAGTGGGTATACATGGGATCAGCTTATATTTTGAAGGCCTAAAACTATTTGCCTTCCTTGGAATTAAGTGTGGGGAGTGAGGCTGTTGTTTCAGTGCTAATTCAGATGTGATAGAATTGTGCTTTGTTTTAGGAAACTAGCCCATAGAGTTAGAGAGTTTCTAAACTCAGTGTAAGAAGTTATCGGTGAGGAGGACTGCGAGCAGTCTAGTATACTTAATTAGAGGCTAAAGGTTAAAAGAGTGTTTTTTCCGAGTTTCTAAGTAAAACACAGTTCAAAAAGTGCTAACTTTGTTGTAGCTCAAAATTGCTTCGTGTATTGGATGTTACGATAAGCAGCTGAGTTAAATTGCCTAACAGGTCATTTATCTGACAACTGTAACTATCCAGAATTCAGTCAGGTTGCAGAAGAGAGCAGAAATGCTTCTGGACAGTCTGTATGCTGATGCTTAAGCCCTCTGCTAATAGGCAGTCGTCTTGGGCCTTTTACCAGAGCCTGTTCTTTAATCCAGGGCCAGCAGTAGCTTATAGGGTACCTTTGTGTGAATCAGAAAAAAGTACACTCTTGGGGTAAAAAGGCTCTGTCAGCAGGTAGAGCCTTTGTGGGAGAGGGGAAAAAGGTACCCTCTGAGTAGATATAGCCCTTTATGCACATGGCTTGCAAGCCCCTACTTGACCTGTTCGCTGGGCATCTATAAATACCCTGCATTAGACATAGTATATAATGAGACCATAAATGGCCAAAATTCGAAAGCAGGGGAGGGAGTAGTTAAGAATCAGACATGTAATAACTGATAATCTGATCACAAAAAGTTACAAAAACTAATAACCAAATATAAATGGGAAAGGAGAGTTGTCTGGAACTATTGATGATGAAAAACAACCCCATATATCCTATAACTCCTGAATACTACTTTGTTAAAATGTGGTAGAGTAATAATAATTGATTATTGATGATTTGGTATGTGTTAGATCTAAGAACTTTAAGTGTATTTATTTAATTCTCACCAAAACTGATAATAGTATGGCATTTTTATTTTCCTTGTTTTACAAATGAAATTGAGTTCACAAATGTTAGGTAACTTGGCCATATTTAAACAGCTTACTAAAAAAAAAATAATAATAGCTGTGTGGGAGGGAGTTAGTCTGATTCTTGTCTAGAGCCAATTATGCTGTATTGTCATTGTAGATATACATGATGGTCACTTCCAGTAATGAATAAATGCTAGTGAGATTTGAAATCAAAATAGTAATATTAAATTGGTTTGTGACTCATTTGGCAGCTTGTGTGAAATGTTTTATTTTGCAATTGAAACAGATAAGTTTTACCAATGAGCTAATAATCTATGTAATAGTCTTATATGCAGTTTTAAATGCTTTTTGGTGGTTATGACATTGTTTCCCTATCTTAAGTAGTGATAGAAATTGTCACTTTAAAGAAACACATCATCTGTAGAAACTTAACCCAGTCCTATACCTTTAAGATTCATTTCTTACAATAAGACTTTTTTTTTTCTGCTCTCTGTAGAGATGTTCGGCTTTTAATCCTGGAGTATTCCCGTTGGTCTATGATTGATAAGTATCGCGCTTTGATGGATGGCCTTTCCCTTGAGTCTCTGCTGAGCTTCGTCAGAGAATTCAAAGCCCAGCTCTTTGTTGAGGGCCTGGTACAAGGAAATGTCACAAGCACAGTGAGTGTCAGGGTTCTGTTGGTACAGGCCAGGTATGAATGCTGTTCTGTGCTCTGGAATTCTGTTAGTTCTTCCCTAAAGGGGAAGCTCTGTAGTTTTGGCAGGCCAGCATCGTCAGTCTGTTTAGAAGGGAACTTGGCCCTTTCAATGCTGAACAAGACTTTCTTATGAAAGAGACTACTGGTATTCGACCGAATTTTGAGTTAATGGGTTTGGTAAATACTTGGTATTGGTTACATTTGTTGACGATTGTGGAAACTACAAACAGTTTAATTTAGAGATTAAAGTGGGAGCTGGGGAGGGCTGAGGGATGTACGTATATATACATCATTCACTTAGTATCAAGTATATTCTGTTGCTCACTCTATGCCAGGCTCTGTATTAATATTAATAGATCCAGGTTTCTAAAACACAGCCTAATGGGGTAAACCAGACAACTAAGTTTGATCCCCCAGTGGAGAAAGTTTCACAGTGGATAGTAAACAGAGCACTAAGGGAGAACAGAAAAGGAGCCCCTTCAGTTGAGAGCCACTTAGTATTCAACAAACATAATCAGTATTGAATCAGTGAATGATAGTCCCAGTGAATGAATGATATAAACCCAGTGAATGAATGATCAGCATTTTGGGTGACAGACTGTATCTGCTTTCCTAATGCATTCCAAGGTTTCCCATGCACTTAGAACATTGGTATTAGTTGGTTTGGGGTGAAATTAATGTCAGTAGAGCCTGATATAGCTATTTTCTTCTCTTTCGCCTTCTAGGAATCTACAGATTTCCTGAAATATGTTGTTGAGTGAGTATTGGTTGAGTTTTCTCTTTAGGAGTTATGTGTTCTTAATAGCAAGAGGACCTTGAGGCCAAAATTCAGTTGTTACTAAATCCTTAATGGAGATGCTTCTTGTAGGTTTATTTGAGGTTAGTTATATAAACAAAGCAATTGAGAAGGCAGTGTAGAAGGCCTGACTTTCAATTTTGGGGGCAGGAGGAGGAGGATAAAGGCACAGCCTCAGTGACCCATACTGATTGTTTTGCAGCAAGTTGAACTTCATGCCTCTGGAGCAGGAGATGCCTGTGCAGTTCCAGGTGGTGGAGCTACCCAGTGGCCACCACCTGTGCAAAGTGAGAGCTCTGAACAGGGGTGATGCCAACTCTGAAGTCACTGTATATTACCAGGTCAGTGGCCCCTTTGCACACAGCTGTCCTCATGGCTGTGTCTTTTAGACAATAAAGACTGGTGGAAGGACCACAGCGTCTGGGAGAAGTGATCCTATGCTCGTCAAGGCCTGTTTGCAGTTACTCTGTGGTTTTATGCTTGGGGTCATGTGTCCTCTTGAAGCAATTACATTTAAAAACTGCTCCTGTCAGTAAAGTGGATCCTTCTTCAATCACAGTGCTTTATTAATCCCCAGCCACTGGTCCGGAGGGAGAGAACTGAAGTATGGCTGGAAATTCCTACCTATTCACCAGTCAGAACTCCAGGGAGCAAGAGGACATTTGTTAAAAGGACAGTTTTGAAATATGACAAAAGTAAACATAGTCAGCCAACATACAGTAAATAGAACGGCTTCCAGAGTCATAGTGAATATTTTCAAAGCTCCTGAGAGAGAGGATTTATCACTTCTATTTTATGTATGATAAATCTGAGGTCCTTCACTTACCTGAGGTCATACCAGCTGGAATTCAAATTTATACCTTCTATCTTCAAATCCTGTGTGTTTTCCACAGCATTCTGGAGAGATGGGATGGTGCTTAAAATAAGAAAGAGCTTTGCACTGATCTCGTTTGGTCCATAGACTACTTTAGCCGATGGTTGGTCCCACTCACTTTTAGGACGATGGGGGACCTGTGTCTGTTTAGACTGATCTCAGACTGACTGACTAACAAACTCTGGGGTTCTTTAACTGCTGCTTTGGTCCTGGGTTTTCTACATGAGAAAGTCACTTCTCTGTCTGACCTCATGAAGATCCCTGGCCTGGACTTTGGGCAGGGCACCATGGCCTCACTTGTCACCTTGTCCTTTTCTTGTGTTTCTGGCCCTGAATCTTTGCCTTGACTATAGAGCGTATCTTACTCTGCAAGTCCTTGACTTTAGATTGTGTCCTGGGTGTGTTTTGGGCAGGAGCTGGCAGGTCAGGGACTGCTGAACTCAATTCCATGTCCACCTGCAGTTCTGAACTAGGGCTGGGAATACAGATCATCACACATGATTCCAGTCTGCACACACCTCTTGTTTTGTGGGAAGGCAGGAAGTTTAACAGTAGAGGGTATGAGGGTCGGGGGAAGAGAAGAGTTAGGGTAGTAACCTGAATAAATGGTTGTCAAGAAGAGCTATATTTTTAAAAAGCCCTGTAAGCCATTGGATTTTCGGTTGGTCTGATCAGCTTCTCCTCTCAGTCAGGTGCCAGGAGTCTGAAAGAATACACTCTTATGGAGCTGCTTGTGGTAAGTTGTATAAAGGAGTCCCCAATACTCGGGAGCCCCTGGCCCACTGTGAGGACTGGCCTATCTACCTGGGGGCGGTTTGTACGTGAGCTGGTAGTTGAGCATTTCTCACCTAGTATGATCCAGGATAATGGGCCTGGGCTATTTAAGAAGGCAGTAAGGTGTAATGATGTTGAGCAAATGTCTGACCTGAAATTAGCACGTTGACAAGTCTAACTCTGAAGAACCCTTTGACAAAATACTTAAGAATTTAACAATAAGATTGATGTTTTAATGAAAAGGTCTTTAAAGAAAAAAAGAAGAAAAAAAAAGGGCAGTAAGGGAGGCTGGAGTCGGGGGTCACATGTAACACTTTAGGGGGAAGAAATGGAGGTTTCTCTGCCAGGAGGAGTTGAGCTGATGGGTAGTATGTTGAATTACAGATGCATATGGAAGAGCCTTGTTTTGACTTCCTTCGAACCAAGCAGACCCTTGGGTAAGTCTGCTGGAAAGAACACTGAACTCAAGTAAGATCTGGGGCTTACCTTGCAGGCTTAAGTCGATCAGCTGTACTGACTGAACAGTCTCTCAGCACTCTTTGGCCCTTCTAGGCCTTAAGAGTCATACCTACCAAGTCATACTCAGTAGAGTCATATTGTCAAAATGTTTGCAGTTTCCATCTTGGACTATGATCAGTCTGTCAGTTTGGTCATGTTTCAAGATTAGCAAGAGAAGAGGCTGGCCTTGTGGTCCTCAGTTCAGGACACGGGTGAATACCCTAACCCAAGACTCCTCTTCCAGGACCTCTAGGGTCCAGTAAGGATGGGCAGAAACCCTTCTCACTGCTCTCTAGTACCTCTAAGGACAGGGTGCAGGTGAGCACCTGAGCTCATAGAACTTTTCACTCTGGCCATAGGTACCATGTCTACCCTACCTGTAGGAACACATCTGGGATTCTAGGCTTCTCTGTCACCGTGGGGACTCAGGCAACCAAATACAAGTGAGTAAACAAGTGAGATGATGGGCCCAGCTATCGTTTTTCTTGGCATAGAGAATAGGGGCTGCATCCTTGCCCTGACCATTTGCTTCCCATTTAGTCACAGCTGCAGCAGGTGGCTCATATATGGCCTGGTCCAGGACTTACCAGTGGGTTTGTAAGGTTTGACTCAAGTCCTGTGGTGACTGTGCAGGGCTTGCCACTGCCTCTTTTCAAGCATATCTGAGGACAAGAAAGGCAGATGCCTGACCTAGCATTCAGGCCCCAAGCAAGGTACAAGGCCTTGTTGGTCCTCAGTTTTGAAATGGTCAGCATGGCTGTCTACTGCTTCCTACGAGGATACCAGGGAATTGGGCTAAAAGTGGAGTAGGGGCAGGGGTTCTTCACTGTTCACTTCCCTCCTGCAGCTTAGGGGAGAAGATCACTTCAGCCTCTTTCCTGGAAGTATGCCTTAGACCCAGTTCTCTCCTTTGCCTTCTGCTTGAGACCTGGTCAGTGATGACTTAATGGAAGATGTTTTATTTTAGCTCTGAAGTTGTTGATAAGAAGATAGAAGAGTTTCTTTCAAGCTTTGAAGAGAAGATCGAGAACCTCACTGAGGATGCATTCAACACCCAGGTGATTGTTCTGGCTTGGTCTTTTGTTGGCTCACCCAAGCCCTCGACACTAGTCTTATCAGTACTGTGTGCTGGGTTCTTGAGCTCTGTAGCCCACCTTAATCTGACACGTCTTCCTAGCACCATCCTTCGTCATCATGCTGGCAGGTCCATCACAAATCAGACCAGACAGGGTTCAGAGTGCTGAGGATACTTGGGTGATGCCATGCCTGAGAGTGTTTCTTTGACGGTTAACAGGTCACAGCTCTGATCAAGCTGAAGGAGTGCGAGGACACCCACCTTGGGGAGGAGGTGGACAGGAACTGGAATGAAGTGGTGACCCGGCAGTATCTCTTTGACCGCCTTGCCCATGAGGTAGTAACATGGTTTTCAGAGTTAAGATAGCTCTGACAGGGACTCTTGATTTAACAGGAGACATAGTTCTAAGCAAATTGGTATTGTGTGGAGGAGAGACCGGGGGCACTCATCTCGGGTTGGTTATTCACTTGCCATTTCTTGATGTGATGAATTACATCTTGTTTCCAGACTGGCTACTGTAGTGTCTCAGGTGGCCAAGTGAGCAGGATGCTGGGTATTCTTACTCTTGCTCCCCCAGTTTCAGTCAGATCCACTTTTTAAAAAATTGAAGTACGGTTGATTTACAATGTTAATTTCTGTTGCAAAGTGATTCAGCTATATATATATGTATATAATTTTTTTCCCTTTCATTTTTGTATTATATATTCAGATTCACTACACGGTTTGGGAGAAAAACAGGTTCTGCTACTTAAAATTGTGAACTTCTGGTATTTATGAAGTTCCTTCTCCAGATTTAAGGATTCTGTGTGTAGGTCTTTGTGACAACTTCCAGCCCCAAGTAATAAATCCCATTTAAAGGAGCTCTGGGTCCTACAGTCCAGTGCTCTGATACTATAACCCTATATGGTAAATTACTAAAGGACATTGAAGCAGAGCGGGTATTTAACAGACAGGCTTCATTCAGCCCAACTCATGAGGTTCTGCAGTTTTCCTATTAGAAGCCAGAGGGTACTTACTTACCATGTATCTGAGGTGTGACACTTAAGGTGTGATGGGTTTGACTCCATGTACGATACTTAGCTGTAGTTATAGCATCTGCTACCCTCTCCTGCTTATTATCTGCCAGTCAGTCAGTGCTAAGAAACATGAAGGTAAGTCAGGCTCATTTGTATCCTTATCTGGAAGGTTGGGAGCCAGCTGAAACATGTTAAAATAAAACAATGTGCTTATTATAATAAGCAGGACCAAGGAGGTCTGGCTAGGGTGTTGTGTTTAAGAACTATCTTTGCAAAAATATATTGGTAGTTTTTTACAGCGTTCTTTCATATCGTCCCTTCTCCCATTAAGATTGAAGCACTGAAGTCATTCTCAAAATCAGACCTAGTCAACTGGTTCAAGGCCCATAGAGGACCAGGAAGTAAAATGCTCAGTGTTCATGTGAGTATCGTTACCTAAGCTGTAGCTCTGTCCTTTCCAGGCTTGTCATCTCGCCCATTTACTGAGTTTGGGTTGGTATCCTAGATCCTACTAGGTCTTTGCCCAAACGTGGTCAGCATTCTCTCTCACCTCAAGTCTTTGGCCTTTTTCAGGTTGTTGGATTTGGGAAGTATGAGCTAGAAGAGGATGGTACCCCTTCCAGTGAGGATTCAAACTCTTCTTGTGATGTGATGCAGCTAACCTACCTGCCAGCTTCTCCTCTACTGGTAGACTGTACCGTCCCCATTGTTGATATCAGGGGTTTCACATCAAGACTTAACCTTCTCCCCTACCATAAAATAGTCAAATAAACTGCAGTCTCCTTGGCCTGAAGCACTGTGCATTTAAGTGTTTGAATTTTATGAAGTTACACTACTACTGCCTTAGGGCTTCCATTGAATTTTTGCACTGGCATCATAGAATTTGATTTACTACCCTTCCCCTTCCGTTGTGACTAACAGACCGAGGGTTACTATAGCAGCTCCGGAGAGAAATGAGCAGGGTGGGCCAAATGTAACCAAAAAGCTTGCAGGAGCAGTCTTGAGATGCCCTGGCCTGTCCTGGTCTTCTCAGATTGAGAATCCAGTTCTGTATGACTGCCTTGAGAGGCCCTATGTAACTAGTGTCTTCTTAGTACCTAAATGCCAGGTGCTAATACCTGTGTTGTTGTTTTTAATGTATTTAAAAATAAAGATAATTCTGTATTGCCCTTCAGAATGAGCCATTTGCTGCTGTGACATTCCTTTCATTATATTTTGTTTCAATGTGGGGTGGGGATCTAAAACATTCTTCCCAAATTCTCTAAGGCAATAAAATATTTTTGGATAAAAGGTTGTTAGCCCTTTGTGTACTATTTGAGAGTTCAATTAAAACAAGAATAGCATGGTAGGGGCTATAGACAGAGGAGTATAAGGAAGGGACAGGATGGATGGACCCCCTTCATTATTTGAAGAGTCCCTGTAAAAAGCCAGCCCCTGTATTCAAGGTTGCCAAGTAACTGGGTCCAAATCTAATCATAAAAATAATAAGCACATTAAAAAAAAAGGTTGGAAAAATTACTTTATGAAGCCTTAAGCATTGAGTATAATTAAACCATAGTCCAGAGTTAGATACAATTTAATAATAGTTCAATTCCAAAGTAAAAGTTATTGTAGGTGAGACCATGAAATTTCCTAACACGTGATTTTAATACAATACACTAAATTTTCTAAAATAACTCAGAGGAACTGATATTTACAGTAAATGGAGTATTTATGAAAAATCTGGCATCAGCTATATTATATATATGTATATATAGAACCCAAGATTATATGAACTAGGAAACATGTTGTGTTGTATATCTCAACAGCAGTACTAGAATGCAGAGTTTAAGACTGGGATTTATACCGTGGGATTTGGAAAAGGAGCAGACATCTTGCTGTCAAAACCTGAAGTTTTCCTCAAGACCAAAATCAATGTTGTAACTGCCACAGACAGGAAAAAGGGAAGCTTTGCTCGCTTTAATTGTTCATCTGCATCAGAAAGTCCAGTATCCCTGAGATAGGAACCACTGCAAGAAGAAGGGAGTGAATAGGTTCTCCCAAAGGAAGACTGTTGCTTAATTATGCCTCCTGCCCTGTGGAACCAGGAGCAAACTTGGTGTTTCCCAACCTAATGCTTGGCAGCACCGAGACGCTTCAGTAATGGTTCATCATAAACCCAGCATTCTCCATCTTCATGAAACAGCTGTTAGAGAAAGGGGGAAAATTCAGTTACATACTTGTTTTGTACTTCTGTATCATACTTTTAATTATTTGATGTGCTCCCCCCTCAACAGTGAAATGAACATTCATCTCATTTATCACCATGCTTATTTGGTACTTCAGTATTCCCTGAAATGAATGAATGACAGCTCAGGGAACAGCAGCTAGCAGACCGAGGCAGGCTCCCCAAAACAAACATACCCTTGTCTCCCATTGAATTTCCTTTTCCTTCCTTTCTCGGGCTTCTGCTCTTTGTCTTTCTTCAAGTCTGTGCTTGGCTTCAGTTGCTGCATCAATGTCTCTGATTTTTAAGTTGAAAGTGACATCCTTCCAAAGGCTAAAGAAAAGAAGTGAAGGTGCCAAGTACTTGGTGGAGAGAGGAATTAGCAATCTGAAAATGAAAGGCTAGAACCATCTAAAACATAATTACAGAACAAGTCAAATGGCTTTAAATGCAGTTCACAGACTAAATCTCCTTAGGCTGGCACAGGAGTGAAAAACAGAAACAAACTCGGAAGATTCCACTGCTAGTTGTCAAAGGAGGAAATAAAGCATGTACAGAAAGCTCTATATATGGCTGGGACAACAGGAGAAAGATCAACTGAGACAGACTACTTTTAGCTGTACCTCTAACTAGTGATGTAACCTTGGGGCTGTCAGTTCATTTCTCTAGGACGTCAGTGTCCCTTATATTAAGCTCAGGGAACAGCGGTTTATATTAAATAACCTAAATGGGAGATGAGAGGAGCTGAGACATTCCATTTCATAAAAACTTCTGGAATTAATCAATCTGGGAGAAGCAGTCTGAATATAGAGAATAAGGGTCAAGAGAAGCACTGCAGAAGCTTAAGGTTGGGGGCGGGGGAGGAGATCTGGCTTCTTCTCAAGGCCTGGAAGATGGTAACTAGACAAGTCTGGTCCAAACAATGCTTTATAAGTGAGGATGCATAGGGATTAGAAAAGTAGCCACCCTAAGATCCCCTCGTGTGAGTAGCAGAGCATAAAGGTCTATAGATTTCCACTTATAACCATGAACAGGCAGTCCAGGCAAATAAGACTGTTTATTCTTTAAGTTTTTTAAGACCTAAAGATATTTTGAGATATATCTATATCCATATATACAGATAGTCTACAAAGAGGGTGATAAGCCAACATCCACTTGATATTTATCATATGTCAAGCATCATACACAGGCTCCATGTATATCTCATTTAGTTCTCATAGCAATGCTGAGGTGGTTCCCGTTTCAGGAAAGAATGCAAAGACAGGCTAGCTTACAGTCAGGGTTCCCGTGCAGGAGGTGGAGCACTGTAGGCATTCAGGCATTCAGACTTACCTGTGCTCCGTCACACCCTGCTATGCAATCTACAACCTGGCCTTGCACCTATGCCTGGCCAATATCAAGAGCATTGCTGCAACAACTCTATAGTTACGTTGTCTTCTTACCAGCGGGATTCGTACTCATTCTGATCTTCCAGCTTCCTTACTTTCTTCTTAATTATAGGCAATTTCTTGGTATCTATAAAAACTACATTTTCCTAGAAAACAGAAAAGGTAGGTAGATGTTTTATTGTTCACACTGTTCTAAGAGAAAAAGTCAACTCTTCCCATTAACAGATTTAATACTGAAATCCCACAATATGTTAGTGATGTAGACAATGAGTTCCATATGCAATCTAAAGCCTAAATTGTTTTAAGTCTTGGTAAAGGCTCTTGGTAAAAACAGTTATTTTCTATGTGGCTATGTGTTGGGATGTAATCTCTTGGACTAGCTAAACAACTAATCCTAATATAAGTACTCTGATCACTCTTCCCCATATATTATTATTGAGTATTTTAAGGGGAGAGGAAAGTAAAAATCATTCTAATACCTGTACTGCTGGGGAAAGGTGGAAGAAGGAAAGGGCTTGGCTTGAAGAGATGGCATTAGAGCTCATCTTGGTGGTTAAAATTTCCAGATGAAGGAAGCCAGAGTAAGGGACAGGCTACGATTCAATGAAGCCTGAAACAAATGGCAAAACACATGATGTTCTTACCCCTGTTGAGTATTTTGCATACATTACACCATTCCATTCCCCTTCAATTGAGCAGAAAGACTTCTTGTCATTTGGAGAACTACATTAAAAACAAAAAACAAACATTAAAACGCATTTGTGTCAGTCTCAAATTGAAAATTTCTCTACCAAAGAATCTTGTCAGTTGTGGCCTACCTACCCAGAGCAAAACACAGAAGAGCAACTGTAAAGGTAAATTAATAAAACTGGTTTTCTCAGATCCAACTACAAGAATCAATGCCATAAAGATGCTGCTAATGGATTCAAGATCCCAGAAACTGTGGGTATGAGGAGATATGTTAGGTGCTGGGACCACAGCAGACTATAAACTCGAGGTCTTCACAGTCTAGTGGGGAGACACTGCCACTGAAATTCTGGGTGGAAAGTGCTGATATGTCCATGCAACCAGGGGAGATCAAGGGCAACACTGCTATGATGAGGGTCAGGGAAGGCTTTGCTTAAGGATACAATGATGGAGACCAGACTTTCATCTTCAGGCTGGGCCATAATATTAAGATGTTATCTGAGAAGCCCACCAAGCACTCTTTCAGAAAGCAGTCTATTATAAATTACTGTGATTGGCCAAAAAATCTGCTAGCAGTTCCTATTGGTGCTGGTTGCTTTAAAGAACTCTGAGAAGCAGGCCCACCCATGTCTTTGTTCTGGACATCCTTTTTCCCCTGCCTGCCTGTCTGAGGGGGGCAGCCACATTATAGTGGTGACTTGTGCTGCTCTCTAAGCTCTTCCCCTATTTTCTGACTGCAGTAATATTTTGGATTTTACAGTGTTCCTTAGTAAACTTCATCGTTTGTTCATGGTCCCTTCCTCCTTCCTTCCAAGAATTTTCTGGATGTTGATTCCATCATCAAAATTAAATTATCTCTCTAAAAAACTGGTTAACCAATCCTGTGTCTGCCATCTGCACCACTGCTCCCAGTGAGGCCTCTGAGGACAGAGAAATCCCTGCAGGGTCTCCTTGTCTAGGCAGGCTCTGAACCCAACCGATTGCTGACTTGGACAGCACAGACGTCTTCATCTAATCCTGGAGCATCAAACAGAACCAAACAAAGATATAATGGTTACTGTTTTTCCCCAGCAAAGGCACACACACAAAACAAGGACCATAAGGTCTTTGAGACACTACAGTGGGTGTCACAGGGTCTACTCTATGGACAAGCGCATGGTCCAATCCAGCAATAATGAGTTAGGCGTACATAATCTGGGTTGGCTACGAGATCCAGGAAGACTCCTTAAGTTCCTATTTGCAAGTCAGCTTCCTAGGAAGGAAATCCCACCAGTGACCTCAGATTGTTTTTAGGTCTCCTTCTGAGATGGGATTTTAGGAAGAGACATGAAACACAGCATGTAAAATAAGTTTACAAAGACAGGACCATTAGAATGGTCAATTCTTGAAGGAAGTTATAGTTCAAGACAAAAGGAAAACTACTTTAGAGATACAGAAGAAGCATCGAAGCAGAAGAACAAAATACCTACAAAATCTCAGCAGTAATTCTGTGCTTCTTGCCCCCATAGAAAGGTTTAGTGTGGAAGACGATATTTGCACTATAGCCAGTTTTGGAACAATTAATATTGCATTCTCCGCCTAGTTCCACCCAGGGCACTGTGAGGATAGACCTGCAAAATCAAAAGTTCCAGTAAGGCTGACAGTTCAGAGGAAAGAAAGGAGGGGCACAACTTAAAGAACAGCAGGGCCTACTGCTCGCGGATCAGAGGAACGGAGCAGCTCTACTTGCCTGCCGTAACCATTGGGGAATGTGAGAATGTAATGTTCGTCATGCTCTAGACACGAGACACAGCCTGTGGAGAGAAGGGATGGAATCTCAGATAAGCAGCTGATGGAATCTCCATTCAGTTTAGGGATAATCACTCGTGCATCTCAACCTGACTCTCACCCCCAACACACTTGCTTCCCAGCACACAATGACTTCCAGTCTGACTTTCTGGGGTCATTTCCTTTTACTAGACAGATGGCCGGCACATATAAGAATGACAGAGTTCTCCCATTAACACTGTAGTCCACCCAAAGCCCACAGACTTACCCTGCCCTATGTTGTGCACCCCAATTGACATCCCAAGGAATTTTGATTTGGTCCAGATATGAGCATTGAATTGTATCTTCTTATTAAAACACTCAGCATAAAAGGCTGAAACTGAAGAGAAATTGTTTCAGTTAGTGCACTATATAGGCTCATTTTATTTATAAACATACACAGCATAAACATACATGTCCCCCACCCCCAACTCCCTTAACCCAGAGAAACAACTGGCTGCATGGGGAAAATCCTTTACCTTTCAAAGAACATCCTTGAATGTGGTCAGGAATTACCCACCTGCCCTTTACTCCCTGTTTCCCCCAGTGCAAGCCAGTGTTCAGGACCACAGGGAGGAACTTCCTGAACCGTGAGGCCAATCCCAGGGCTTAAAAACAAAGGGTCGGTCTGTTCTGATCAGCAAGCATGTTGCTGCCCCAGCCCAAAGCTGGACCCATACAGTATAATCAGTCTTAACATGGCATCCAGCAAGTAACACGGGAAGACATGCATTCTTTCCACTGGGCCAGGAACATACCATAATGAAACTACATCTGTTTTCTATGAACTGTCTTCAGAGTTGCTGAGATCGCTACAGCACAGCTTATGATGTGAAACATGACTTTAGAAGCATTAAAAGTTGGCTTCCCAAATCCCTTCTTTTTATATTAATCAGTGAAGCTAGTAAGAGTCTTTGGAACTTATACCAGGAACAGATATGAGGAACCAATCTTCACAGGACTGGGAAGACACAGGTAGCCATTATACATAAGGACAGTGCAGAGACCTCAGTTATGGAGCTTTCTATGACCCTCTTTAGACAACAGTTTGAAAGTGGATGTAGCTGAGGAGCTCTGTCACTTACTGGGTGGATGGTGAGAAACCTGCTCAGCCACAAATGTTACACTATTCTTGGAAACCCAGGGAACTGGTCCTTCTGAAACTAGCTCCTGCAAACAAACAGAACATCATTTTCTTTTGATGTGGAAACAAACAACATGCAGACAATCTAATAACTGGAGTCTCTGCCTCATAAGCTGGTTAAATGCTCTCTCCTCTACACTCACAAAGCATCTCATATATACTTTTCTCGCAGCATTTAATTACACTATTGGAATGACTGCTTTGTGTAAGTCTCTCTAAGACATGCATGAAGGCAAGGATCATGTGCCGAACTTAGGGTGAAGACTGGCACAGAACAGGTACTTATCCAGGTCTGTAATATGATTAAGACACACATACTGCTTGTGTCTTGAGTGTGTGTGTGCTCAGTTGCTCAGCTGTGTGTGACTTTTTGCAGCCCCATGGATTGTAACCTGTCAGGCTCCTCTGTCCATGGGATTTCCCAGGGAAGAATATTGGAGTGGGGTGCCATTTCCTTCTCCAGAGGCCACCTGGGAAGCAGGACTACATGTAATGCATCATTCAGAAAAGGAAAAATATGGAGAGTTACATTTACCGAGAGATTATTATGTGCCAACCACTGTGGGCTATGGGCTTAGTTTTTCCTCCCCTGAACTCCAGACTCTTAAAATTCTAACTCCCTATTTGACAGTCCACTTACAAGTCTAAGAGACTTCCCATACGTTATATTTCAAATTGGAGTTCTAGACTTTTCCCTCCCCAAATCCAATCTTTCCCTTTGTAGTAAATAGCACCAGCCCACCATGCAAGGATTCACCTCTAACTTACCTCCCCCAATCTAACAGCTCTGGCTCCAAAATATAACTTGAATCAACTGTTCTCCTGCAATAATGCCAAAGTCTCCTCAATGGTTTCCTTGCTTCTATTTTTGCACCTTTCCAATTCACTTGCCACAAAATAATCATAATGACCTTTTCATTACAAAAATGAGTTCTTGATAAGCCATAAAATTATCCTTATGATCCATGAGGACTTACATGACCTTGTTTCTCAATTTCTATCCTCATCTTGCACCACTCTCTTCCCTTGCTCACTATATTCAAAATATGCTAGTCCAACAACATTGTTCTTCTATGGGTGGTACACATCTTTTAATCAGTGCCTTTACCACTATCATCTGCCCCCAAATAAAATGAAATCTTGAATCAGTACATTAAGAACTCAGTACTAAGATAATTAAAAACATCAGTGGAGAACTCACTGCATTCTCTTCAGTATCATTTGGTAATGTCCAGTGACACTGAAAGATTTCGCCCAAAATGGGGTTGTATGGCTTTTTGGCAACCGATCCTTTCCTTCCTGCGTGAAAGGCTGAGAGATACCATTTCACAACCTGAACCATTCGGTCTCTGGCATCCTTCTGGTCACTAATACTGCAAGGAAGAAAGACAAAATTTAACATCCTGTTTTTTGACAGTACCCCTCAGCATGGTCCACCCCCTAAGCCAGGCTGAAGAACTACCTCAGCTCTTTTTTAAAACTTAAGTATAATATACATAATCAAACATACCAGTCTTAATTGTTTGGTTTCATGAATTGGAAAAATGCATATATCCATTTAATTAAGCTTGGGTGTAATGGAAATGTTCTATACCTTGATTGTATGTCACCCCCAGGTTTCCCCATCCTTTCCAAGCAATCCCTACTCCTTAACCCCGAGGCAAACACTGTTTCTGGTTTCCAGTACCATTAGTTTTGCTTTTTGCATAACTTCATACTTGTTAGTGCACTGTTTAATTGCAAAACTGTTGCAGATTTTCTGAATGTATCTGTTACTGATAATTCATCAAAGATCAGTGGATATATTCCATATGTTCCAATTATTTTGAATTTATTAAGTCTTCCTAGTATATCGTACATCTTGATGAATGTTCCACAGCACTTAGAAAGACTGTTATAGTGTTTGGTAATGTTTTAGAAAAGTTAACTAGATCTTCCATAGTCCCACTGATTCTCAGAGGGGTGGGGAGAGGTGCCTGCTGTTCAATCAATTCCCGAGGGAGGAATTTCCAACCATGATTGTGTATTTGTCTATTTCTTCCTTCAGTCAATTTCTGCTGCATATATTTTGAAGCTGTTTTACATACTTAGGATTATTTATTCTTGATAAATTGACTCCTATCATATGAGATATATCCCTACTTGTCTCTGGTACTATTTCTTACCTTAAAAAGTATTTTTTGTCTGATATTAACACAGCAACACCAGCTTTGTAATGCTTAGTGTTTTGCACAGTACGTCTTGTCCATCCTTTTACTTTTAACCAATCAATCTTTACATATTTAAAGTCTCTCTTGCAAACAGAGTACAGACGAATCTTGCTTTTTTTGAAAAATTCAGTCTTAAAATCACTTTTCTCTTAAATGGAGTATATATGATATTCATATTTAATGTACTATGAATATAGCTGAGTTTAACTATCATCATGGCATTTGTTTTCTACTTGGCCCCTTTATTCTTTGTTCTATTATATTTCCTTTCCCCCTTTTTGGGAGAGTTAGAATTTTTAGAATTACACTTAATCATATCTATTGGTGTTTTAGCTGTATTTCTGTAGTTTTTAAATGATTCCTTCTAAGGGCCTAAATTCTCATACATAAAAATTATCCTTAAACCTCAAATCTATATATAATGAATAACTGCTAGTTTTTATGTATGTTATCAATAAATGCTTACATTTTATTTGTTCAACTTTGTATGAATTTAAACAATGCCATATTTAATTTCTGCCCTTTGGGAACTGATTAAATGAGTCTCTTAAAATCCTCACTAAGAAGTTATGTATCAGTGTCATCTAACATGCCCACCCATTGTTAAACTTCGGTGATTTCTATCTGGCTCTAGTAAATCACAGTCCAAGGCCAAGGAATGCAATCAGAGAAGATGGATTAGAACATCCTGTTACTAAGAAAATGCTCCTGCTACCAGTGAAAAGCAATGTGAACTCACTTACCTCCTCATAAATCAATCTCACCTTTAGATTACTCCTATCCTTTATACATATATCTAATACTGCAATCTTTGTATTTAAAATTTATGAATCAGTCTGTAATCTGGACACTGGACTATAAACTCCTCAAATGCAGACACTGCAAGTCTTTCCCTTTCCAGCTTATAATAAAGTGTTGACAAAAAACAAGTGCTTTAGAAAAGTTTGTTAAACTCAAATAACAATGTCATCAGGATGTAGTGTCAATAATTTGACAGTGATTACCAATTCCTAGATCAAAAAAAGCTCTGTAAATACTTGCTACCTTATTAATAATAGGTGTTCAAGATTTTTTAAGGTGTTCAACTTGGTTGCCTAACAATATCAGCAACACATAACCTAAGCAAAGAGGCATCTAATACAAACAAAATATTCAACACCTTTTTTCCTCAGAAACATTTGAAAGGCAAAGGAATCTATCCTGCAAAGGCAGAAAGGTAATGAGTAACATCTTTAAAATAGTGGAAGCTACTGTATCAAGTCAAATACCTCACAAACAGGTCCGGATGAGCAAAAAAGTCTGCGTACATTTCTAAAAGAGATCTTCTTTCAAGAATAAATGTTGGAAGAACTACCTGAAAAACATACGTTTGACCCATGAGAATCAAATTCCACTACAGATATAAAAGACTGCTAAGCGGCATTTAAAAAGAAAACCACGTAAAAGAAAACAAAAAAACTGATTCCAATCACAGTAACATCCACGAAGTACTGCCCAGGCATGCTTTCGATACCTACTTCTCAAACTGTTCTGATTCAGAAATGCCCATTAACTTGCCTAAGAGATGAAAGACAGAGATTCTGAATGTTCAAATGTCACTTTCTCTGAGCAACCACTCTTTGGCTCCCTGAGTCAATAATCAAAGTTTTAGCAATAACAACTATGCAGTAGCAACCCTTTGATATCTTTGACGTTCTGGAGCATCACACACATATATTATCTTATTAAACTGTACAACCATCTCATTAAGAAATTATCATCATTTTACAGTGGAGAAAGTTCAGTTCAGTTCACTTGCTCAGTCGTGTCTGACTCTGCAACCCCCTGAACTGCAGCACACCAGGCCTCCCTGTCCATCACCAACTCCTGGAGTTTACCCAAACTCATGTCCATTGAGTCAATGCCATCTAACCATCTCATCCTCTGTCGTCCCCTTATCTTCCTGCCTCAATCTTTCCCAGCATCAGGGTCTTTTCAAATGAATCAGCTCTTTGCATCAGGTGGCCAAAGTATTGGAGTATTGGAGTTTCAGCATCAGGTGGCCAAAGTATTGGAGTATTGGAGTTTCAGCTTCAACATCAGTCCTTCCAATGAGTATTCAGGCCTGATTTCCTTTAGGATGGACTGGTTGGATCTCCTTGCAGTCCAAGGGACTCTCAAGAGTCTTCTTCAACACCACAGTTCAAAAGCATCAATTCTTCGGCGCTCAGCTTTCTTTATAGTCCAACTCTCACATCCATACATGATCACTGGAAGAACCACAGCCTTGACTAGACAGACCTTTGTTAACAAAGTAATGTCTCTGCTTTGTAATATGCTGTCTAGGTTGGCCATAACTTTTCTTCCAAGGAGTAAGCGTCTTTTAATTTTATGGCTGCAATCACCATCTGCAGTGATTATGGAGCCCAGAAAAATAAAGTCAGCCACTGTTTCCCCATCTATTTCCCATGAAGTGATGGGACCAGATGCCATGATCTTAGTTTTCTGAATGTTGAGTTTGAAGCCAACTTTTTCACTTTCCTCTTTCACTTTCCTCAAGAGGCTCTTTAGTTCCTCACTTTCTGCCATAAGGGTGGTGTCATCTGCATATCTGAGGTTATTGATATTTCTTCCGGCAATCTTGATTCCAGCTTGTGCTTCATCCAGCCCAGCATTTCTCATGATGTACTCTGCATATAAGTTAAATAAGCAGGGTGACAGTATACTGCCTTGACGTACTGCTTTTCCTATTCAGAACCAGTGGAGAAAAATGAACCTCAAATGGGTGAGAAATTTTCTCACTGTTCGTTGTTAAGTGGAATCCAAAATTGGTCTGTTTGACTCTGGGGGGTGGGGTCTACACATATTCCTCTCTACTGTTGCTTCTCTATCATCGTAAGTGCCTAAGGAAATTTATCTACTGGATCTGTGTACTTATGGATCTGTGTCCTCAAGTAAACAATGAGCTTCTAGAATGCAAGAACCATACTTATTTGTACTTGCATTTCAGCTACTATTACAAACTAAGAAATTTTTAGTAAGTAAATAAGAAAATAAACAAAATGAAGAAGAGAATAACGATGGGATTCTACCAACTCTTTCTTCAGGAGGCTGGGCCCATGAAGAAAAATGCTGAGGGCCTGGGAAAGTGGCAGAGGAGAAAGTAAAGAAAAGAAGAACCCTGGTGGTCCAGTGGTTAAGAATCCATTTGCCAATGCAGAAGACAAGGGTTCCATCCCTGGTCCAAGAAGATAAGATTCCACAATGCTGCGGGGCAACTAAGCCTGTGTGCCACAACTACTGAAGCCAGCGTGCCCAAGGGCCTGTGTTCCTCAACAAGAGAAGCTGCTGCGATGAGAAGCCCATGCACCGCAACTGAAGACTAGGCCCCACTCGCTGCAACCAGAGAAGAGTCCATGCACAGCATCAGTGATCCAGTGCAGCCAAAAATAAATATAAGGTAAAAACTTAAAAAAAGAGAAGAAATTGAAATATGGGGAAATAGAGTAAGAAAGATTAAGGTTAATCAATTAAGAAAAGAATTTCATTACAAATAGAGGAAGAGTTTTCATTACAAATAGAGGAGTATCAGATTAGACATTATTCATTATGGCAGTTGAGCATCATAGTAACCAAATATTCCTTTAAATGTAGTATTTACTGCAATATTCAAGAACCTGTGGTAAATGTTATGGAAGCAGCAAAGGTTAATTGAGAGAATAATATCAGCATTTAACTTTTAGGTAGAATGTGATAAATATTGGGCTTCCCTGGTAGCTCAGATGGTAAAGAATCTGCCTGCAATGAGGGAGGCCTGGGTTTGATC